>JASAMV010002176.1:0-44790 GCA_030248065.1 Rhynchonema sp. JSB1_4
ACAACGTCGGGCGCTGAAGATGGTATAAAATATTGACAGATTGCCAAAATTATACAGTTTTTACGAAACTCTGACGCAAACCAAATCACGCAACTATGGTACGTGTCGGCGCGTACACAGATACGAGTTGTTACATAATTTCAGACTCAGTATGACCAAAGTTTCTGACAGAATTTCTTCTGCGAACCTTGATCTCGACCGTGACACCTCCCGTTTGACCGCCGGTCGACGTGGTTGTCGTTGTGATTCACTGACTTGTCGTCGACTGCTGCCACTTGGTCTGGCTCGATCAACGGATCTATGAAAAAATATATCGTTCTTTATGGTGGCATGATCGGGGCACCAGCACGGTTTTTTCGGGTACACATAAATAATAAATAATAATAGATTACAATAATATTAATAATAATAATAACAGATAATAATAAAGTGCGGCCACCAAAATATCGTTCGAAAATGGATAGTCACAATAAGTGGCCAGGCCGGCCTATTTTTTCATTTTTTGCATCGAAAACCAAAAAAAACTCATAGAAGCATTGAAATAAACCGCAATTTGGCGCACCTTGACCTCGATCGTGGCTCACGTTTGATCACTGGCTGATCGCGACTTTCGTGACGACGATGCGAGAACGCGCTGGCACGGTCACGTGACCTGCAATCGAGCGGAGGAACAATATGGATTTTATAATCCCGGATTTCGGAAATAAAGAAGAAGTAATTTTTTCTGCTATTATTAGGTGGCGTTCCGTTGGATAACCAGCACTAAAGAAATAAGTGGGGTGCTTGGTGCGACCAGCGGATCATGGAAATTCTCCCACGGCAGTTGGAAAATAATGCAACAGCAGTGAGTTTTGCCCGTTTTCACAGACAGGCGAGGTGCCAGGCCTCGTCGGTGCGAATACCTCTGGCGAATTGACCTCCGAAATGGACCTCGAGCAGATCTTATTGCTCAAGTAAAACATCACTGGAAAACCAAACATAAAAGAATGATCACAACCCAAAACGTCACCCAACCTCGATCTCGGTTCCCTTTTGACAATCTTGCGTTGCTGTTGTTGCTGCTGTCCATCACCGTCCTCACTATCGTGCCGGCGTCGCCTTGCTGGCTCAGGGGGCGAGCGGTTGCGGCGCGCTCTGCTGTGTGACAAAGGACAAAATATGTTTTGAAACATTTTTAGCCTTGGATAATATACTTTTCCAATTTATGGTGGTGACTGACAACGACAAAAGTCGGCGACCATTTGGCTGGTATGAGGGAGATTTCACTGCGTGCACAGCAACAGGGACCGATCGAAGGCCCTGCCCTTCAGATGATGAGATCAACCGGCGTCACATGACCAATGAAGGGCTCTATCGCCACCGCGTCCGAGCGTCAACGGAATCTCCCCCTCCCCCCCCCCCCCCCCCCCCCCCCCCCCCCCCCCCTCTTTTCCTTCCCCCCCCCCCCCCTGTGTCGTTGGAGCCCCAAGGTGGGGGGAGGCAGTGATGTAGTTGGTCCGAGCAAGAAAGCTAGCTAGCTGGAGGGGTCCGGCACAAGAAAGCTAGCTAGCTAGCCGGGTACCCCGATTTGGGGGGGTATTGGTCCAGAAGTCAAAAATAGGGGTATAAAATTTGGTCTAAATTATGCTAAAATAAGCCTTAAAATGCGTATTTTTGTGCACGTGTGAGAAAATTTGAACGAATTTGACCATTTTGGCCCATAAAATTGTCATTTTGGCACTAAAATCAACACTTTTCTTACTTGATGACCGGAGCAAGAAAGCTAGCTAGCCAGTTTGGGGGGGGGGTATGGGTTTCGGAGCAAGAAAGCTACCTAGCAGTTGGGGGGGTAATACCCCCCATACCCCCCCCCCCCCCCAACCACATCACTGGGGGAGGGGGTAGTATATGACACTACCCCGCTCCCAAACGGTATCCGTCCGACAGCTTGATTTTTTCGCCCTGGGCTATCCGGTAACCTGACTTTTGTCCAGGGGAATCCTGCGCTAAAATTTTTCCGAAAACCGCAAAAGACGACTATTTTAACCTCCAAATAGCTAAAAATCGCTTGCCTCCAGAAATGACCGTCCTAAGGCTTCCAACACCGATTTTGCTCAATTTTCCTCTGAAAACCTTATTTGAGCACCCCGTGGGTATCCGAGACGTTTTAGTTTGGGGGCAACCCCCCTCGTAACCGAGGTTTGTCATTTTGGGTATCCGGTGTTCGAAAGTTTTGGATGTCGGGTATCCTGAGTTTTTGATTTCCCAACGGCACCACTGGTCATAACTATCGGGCACCATGAAGAATGTTTATTACCTGTTCCCTAACGAACGACTGACTCGGGACGAAACAGTCCGCTATATAGTAAATTTCCAAATTCGCTGCCGCACAGTAAAATAAGCCCCATAGTTAATGTCAAGTTATGATCCCGAACGCTAACCATGCGCGGTTCTGAAACATTGCGCGCAGCTGCCTGGCTGGCTGGCAAGCTGCGTGTGTGTTGGCTGTCCGAATGTTTCACAAGTTGATTTTCGGGTTTAGAACCTGACGTTAACTATGGGGCGTACTTTACTGTGCGGCAGCGAATTTAGAAATTTTCCACACCACAAACGGGTCTCGAATCGCAATTTACACATTGGTGGCATCATGGGTTTGGCTCCCAGATCTGAGGGCACCAGACGGGCGACTATTTTTGGTATCGACAACTGGAAACCGGTACCCGAGATCCCTACAACCCTATTCTGGGCCCAAGAAGACGAACACTGCCCCAGGCACGATATCGACCGTGCAAATTTGGTAAACAAGACAGACAGGTAAACAACAATAAAAAAACAACAATAAATAAACCAGACCACAAAAATAAGGAAATAAACGCACGCAAATATCTCGGATCGTTCCCTATCACTCGTTGCCTGCATCCGTTGCAACATCAACTTTGTTTCATCTAATGGCTGGTCATCGGTGGAAGCTGAACTTGTCGTGCGACGTCGACCGCCAGCGTGGTCGGGTGCCATCCTCTGGAATGGATGTGGGTTACGGTGGGCTAGGCGTGGGGATTACGGTCAGCTCTAGGGAGTGTTTTGTGAAAGTATGATTATAAACTGCTGAACTTGATGAAAAGTAGGTTGTTTTCGATTGCGTGCGGCCAGCATATTGAGCGAGACAGCACAAGTGTAAAAGATCCGACGACGGTGGATTTCTTCAACTACTGTTCACGCACAAAACCATTATTGTTATCATGGCCATATGTTAAGTGCTCATAGCATTTTTAGCGACCATGTGAACAGAAACCGTGCGCTTTTGGAAATTTTCGACCCGATCAAAAGAAACTTGATTTTGTGTTTTTTACGTGGCCCATCATAGCCAGCTGATGCATTCGCACTGTGACAATGTCCTGGTACAGCACCACACGTGTACGAAAACGGGCAAAATGATCACATCACAACATTATCCTAAAAATAAAAGAGCAAAAAATAAAAAAAAGATAACTAACAGCAATCGCCTCATCGGCATGCAGACTGTCGACAATGCCTTTCCTCAACGTCAATCCATATTCTTCCCGCATTCCCTCCATCAGCGCTCGCGAGTCCAATTTCTCTTTCTTTCCATCTCCGCCGTCCTCCGCCTCCCTGTCTGAGACCGACGGCGGCTTCCTGTCTGGACCGGGCAGCGCTGCCAGTGGTCGTTTGAATTTCCCGCCACCGCGACCGCTGGCGGCTGATGACGCTTCGGCTAGTCGACGTTGCCGTGCCTCGCGCACTATATCCGACGGATTGGTGCTGGCTGAATCAATGTTGACGGTATGTACAGTCCAACCGCGAGCTCATGAGAAGCCTGTTGCGGTTCTACGTGTTTCGAAACACGTAGAATCGCAACGGGCGTCTCATGAGCCGCGGTTAGACTATACAGAACAGCCTCTTCATCGTTATAGACACGGGACAGGCGGAAACCGTGCTTTCTCGTCACGGTCAAGGAATATTGACCAAAATGGTGGTACACAATACTGGCGGTGACCAAAATGTCGTTACAAAATAGCAGTTCACTATGGATGAATATACTGGCGGTTGGTGGATAAAAAAACGTTTTCTTTTCTCGAAAAAAACCGTGTTCTTCTGAAACGTGAAAAAACCCAAAAAGAACTTCAGCTTCCAGCAAACATTGGGCTTTTTTCACGGAATTTTTACAAATTTTGACAGAAGTCGTGAAAAATTTTTCTTCAGATGAACAACTTTGGTCAGGCGCGGGCGATGTCATTGTGGCTTGTCTCAACCAGTGATACATGGTGCAGCTGGTCCGGGTGTGCAGATATGGATAGCTGGGGTCAGTAGGCGGGGGGGGGGGGCCACACCAGGGTAAAAGAAAAAAAAAAATAAAAATCAAAAAAATTAAAACTAATATCAAAAAAAAAAAAAAAAAAACCCCCCCCCCCCCCCCCCATCACCCCCCCCAAAAAAAAAACAACAACGTGGGGGTCCAACTCGATGTTTTCGGGAATCCGACCGCCAAGGTAGGGTAGCCATCAATCAATAACGGCGAAGCGGAACCAGAGACGAAGATCGCATCTGCCCTGAGGTTTGATGCTGACGCAAATGAACGAGCGCCACTAACTCAGTCGGCAAAATGTTCCGGACGGTGCGTAAAACTTGCCGATACACTCTCGTCAACACAATTTCAAATCGGTTTTTAGCTGAAAAAGTCTCAACGAAACGAACAAGCGAAAAAACCAAAGCTCTTCGACACAAACATACTTCCGGGCGCCTCTGAATCGCCACTCATGCCAAACAACGGGCACTCCCTGTCCGTGTTCAAATGTCCGTACGTGTGACACTTGACGCAACGCACGTTGCGAACTTGAATACCGAACGGCTGGTCGACGATCAGCTCGTTGTCTTTCGCCCATCTGCAACGTTGTTGTTGGGGATGCGAGAGCATTGTGTGACTGTTGTATTTAGCAAATTATTGAAAAAATTAATTTGGAGTCCTGTCTACGCCTAGGTTTCGCGGGGTATTCGAGACCATCGGCGTGACGTTGTGCCCCCCGCTCGTCAGCCGAATAGCACAATCGCCATGTGAAACTCACTTAGTAAAAATGATAAATTTTAAAAGAAAAAATTGTCTTTTTAGAGAAAAAAAAATGTTGCAATGTCGATAAGTAATATGAGTAAAACATAATGCTGTTTATGACAAAACTGGGTGTTTTCTAAAAAACGGGGAGTCACAATTACCCAGTTTAGATAGCTGTGGTGAGTTTTTTAATTATGTGTTTTTGAATTAGTTTTTTGTTAAGTAGGTTGTATTTCCATAATTGTTTTCTATATCTGGTTAGATAGTGTAGTATGATGTCAATGATTGCTGGTTTTTTGAATCCTCTTTCCATAAGTTTCCTACACATGTGTGTAACAGCTTCTAGCCATTGTTCTTTAGTAGCGAGTAATCTGTTGAATCTGATACACTGTCCAGTGATCATACCTTTGAGTAGTCTGGAATGTACGCATGAATCTGCATCAAAGTATTTGCTTATCCAAAATTTGAAGTGATTTGTTTTGTCATATAAGTGTATTTTTTGCGTTTTTGTTTCAATTGTTAGATCTACTGTAAGTAGTTAATAGTGTTGTTTGATGCTTCTTTATTGAGCTTAAGTTCTTTTGGGTAGATTTCTTTATGTATTTTATCAAAATTATAGTTTATGACTAACGTGTCATCTACATATCTAAATATTGGTGTGTCAATGTGTATTCCTTTGTTTTTTGCGAAAGAAATTTGAATTCTTCTGCGCTAAGGGTGAGGTCTGCAAGTAATGAAGATGCGTTGCCTCCCATTGGTATTCCTTTTATTTGATGCCAAATGATATTTCCCACAGAGATGTAAGATTGTGAAAGAACGGTGTTAATTAATTTCATAATGTTGGTTTTATGAAATGTAATATGTCGTTGTGATGTAAAAGTGTCATCACAGTAGAATATTTTACTGTAATTGTAATTGTATGGTACGGCTATACTTTGCTTTTGGTTATTACAAAGTAACGTGATTAGGAAATTCATTGCTTTAAGTATGGTGTCATGTTTTAGTTCTGTGTATAAAGTGCTGAAGTCGTACGAAGCTGCACTGTATATATATCGATATGCTTAATTTATCGTGTATTGCTTTAGCGACTTGGTAACTGTTATCTACCGAGATGTATAGTTTTTTGTTTGATCTGTGTTCTGATTTTTTGGTGTATGCTATAAAGTGTTTTTTGAAGAATTTTAGAATGTATAGTAGTAGTTCGGCTAGTGGTTTAGTGGTTGCTTTACTTGCTCCTGATATTTCTCTGAATTTAATTGGGTTTTTGTGGAATTTGGGGATGCAATAAAGGTTTGGAATAGTTGGTTCGCTATTATATTTGAAATTTGGTATAAAGGTTTTTGTTATGCTTTCATGGTATGGTTTGAGTCCATCTATGGTGTAGTTGGATTGTACATATGTGGTGTTGTTTGTACCAATAAGACCAATTGTTTTTAGAATTGTTTCGATGTAGAAGGTTTTGCACATGATTGCGTAGTTGTAACTAGCTTTGTCTACGCATGTGATGACGTATTTTTCATGAATTGCGTCAATGTGTTCTTGTATATTATTATTTGGGTAAATTTCTGGTATTTTGAATTTACGCAAATTGTTGGTCATTATTTTTGATAGTTCAGTGTAGTAGTTGTCATTGTGAGACTTTTGTTTGTTTGTCAAATATTTTTTGAAAGGTTTGACGCATTCTTGGATGATGTTATTTGCATTTGACTGTTTTGGTGATCGGTAATTGGTTCCTTTCAGCATTAGATTTTCCAAGCTAGGTATATTTAGCACTTTAGGGTTTCCAGTGATTATGTGACCATGAATCGGATCGGTGTACATTGATTCCTTGCAATTGCAAGAATTTTTATTATGTTTGTATTTTTCGATAAATTCTTTTATGTTGATGTTTTTAACAGTGGAGTTGTAGTTGTACAACTTCATACAAAATTTTGTGTTGTATTTGTAAACGATTTCTACGTCGTTAGTGTGATTGATGTTATGTTTGCGTTTTAGTGTTTTGTTGTTGTATAAACGACCGAGATTGAGTACTTCTACCTGCTTGTTGATGAAAGGAACGACAATTCTATCTTTCTTTTTATCTGGTTGTTGTTTTGTAAGTTGTTTGCCGTAATATCCGACAAAGAAGCCCATAATTAGGGCTTTGGTGGTTGGGTCGCAGTTTTGTGAGTTTATTTTCTTGTACGCGTAATTTAACGCCTTTTTTGAGCAGCTTTTTAGGAATCTGTAAACGTTGTTCATGTTATCTTGGTTTTTTAAACTTTCTACAGTTTCGAGTACATTGGTGTCTAGGATCTTGCTTCTTGAACGTTTGTTTCCTCTGTATCGATAGCGACGATCTAATTTGGTTGTAAAGTATGGATTTTGCTTGCTTTCTTCCATAAGGTTTGTGTTAGTTGCTAAACCATATCCCTTAACTACTTCGTTAAGACCATAAGGATATGCTGTGTTAAGTATTTCAATCCAGTTTTGTTCTTTTTTTAAAAGGTTTTGTTTATTCTGGCTAATATTTTCAAGTTCGTGGAGAACGTATATCATCATGTTCCTTGAACCGTGTTTTGTAAAGTGTTGTACAAGTTGTGTGGTTTTTGTTGAGTATTCAATATCGTGCTTGTGTTCTTGAAAGCGTGTTTTTAAAGTTCTTTTTGTTTCACCAACGTATTGTATGTTACAGACTGCGCATTCTATGCAGTAGATGATATTGTTGGAGTTACAGTTGTAATAACCTGTACCAGTACAGAAACTTGTGTTTGTGACATTGGATTTGATTGTATTTCTTGAAATAATTGGCGAGTTTTACATTTTTCCCTTTTTTTTTTGGTGAAACAAAAAATTTATCGAGACACCAGGAAAAAAAAAAAAAAGGAGAGGAAAACAAATCGAGCGGCGGGGCGGGGAGCAAGCACACGGAAAAAAAAAAAGAAACAAGAAGAAAAATGCCTGCTGTCGCGCGGCAAGAATCAGGATATGGTTCTCGGTATCATGCTGGTCGCATATAAAACACCTATACAAGATTGTTTACTTCCCAAAGTAAAAAGAATCTGTGACTACGCACAGGGGTAAAAGGCGACTAAAAACATCACCGAAACAGAATAAAAGCTTATTTGCCAAAAAATGAACAGGAGTTAGAAAGAGGCATTGCATTCCATTTGAAAAGTGAATTAAAAAGCGATACGGCATCAAGGAACCATATTGCGGCCAACGCATGATCGTTTTACTCACTCTTTATGCCGTTACTAGTACGAATCGAACCTGTGACAGCTTGCCGTCGTCGCCTCATTGCGCTATTGGCCGCAATATGGTTCCTTGATGGCGTATCGCTTTTTAATTCACTTTTCAAATGGAATGCAATGCCTCTTTCTAACTCCTGTTCATTTTTTGGCAAATAAGCTTTTATTCTGTTTCGGTGATGTTTTTAGTCGCCTTTTACCCCTGTGCGTAGTCACAGATATCTTTTTACTTTGGGAAGTAAACAATCTTGTATAGGTGTTTTATATGCGACCAGCATGATACCGAGAACCATATCCTGATTCTTGCCGCGCGACAGCAGGCATTTTTCTTCTTGTATTTTTGTTTTATATCGAGTAAGCGCATTTTCTCATTCGGTGGACGGAAAATACATATGATCACACTGATAATTCGTTCACTATACAAAGGAATTCACTATGTAGAGGTTCACCTTGTGGTGGTTTTACTGTATTCATGTTACTGTTTCACACCTCAATCAAGTCAGAGCTAAAAAAGCGATGTCACCATCGGTTCCCCGACCCCAGAAACATAAACAGCTGACACATTACTGGAGATCAGATCACTATTACACTATTTATTCGCATTGATCAATACTGAGTTCCGGTTCTAGTTCCGGTTCTGGCTCCGAAAAGTTCCAGATTTAAAAACCAATGCCACCGTTGGGTTTCTCGACCCCGAAAACCTATATACCGCACGCACTGTCGTTATGATCAGGCCAGTATTGTGCGACTTATTTGCATGGATAAATACTGAGTTCCGGTTCCAGTTCCGGTTCTGGCTCCGAAGAGCTTCGGATTGAAAAGCCAATGTCACCATTAGATTTCTCGACCCCGAAAACCTATATACCGCACGCACTGTCTTTATGATGAGACCAGTATTGTGCGACTTATTTGCTTGATAAATACTGAGTTCCGGTTCCAGTTCCGGTTCTGGCTCCGAAGAGCTCCGGATTTAAAAACCAATGTCACCATTAGATTTCTCGACCCTGAAAACCCGTGTTCCGCACCCACTGGCTTCATCATCAGAGGAGTATTGTGCGACTTAATTGCTGTGCTAAATACTGGGTTCCGGTTCCAGTTCCGGTTCTGGCTCCGAAGAGCTCCGGATTCAAAAGCCGATGTCACCATTAGATTTCTCGACCCCGAAAACCTATATACCGCACGCACTGTCTTTATGATCAGACCAGTATTGTGCGACTTATTTGCATGGCTAAATATTGAGTTCCGGTTCCAGTTCCGGTTCTGGCTCCGAAGAGCTTCGGATTGAAAAGCCAATGTCACCATTAGATTTCTCGACCCCGAAAACCTATATACCGCACGCACTGTCTTTATGATCAGACCAGTATTGTGCGACTTATTGCATGGCTAAATATTGAGTTCCGGTTCCAGTTCCGGTTCTGGCTCCGAAGAGCTTCGGATTGAAAAGCCAATGTCACCATTAGATTTCTCGACCCCGAAAACCTATACACCGCACGCACTGTCTTTATGATCAAACCAGTATTGTGCGACTTATTTGCTTGATAAATACTGAGTTCCGGTTCCAGTTCCGGTTCTGGCTCCGAAGAGCTCCGGATTCAAAAACCAATGTCACCATTAGATTTCTCGTCCCCGAAAACCTATGTTCCGCACCCACTGTCTTTACGATCAGACCATTATTGTGTGACTTATTTGCATGGATAAGTACTGAGTTCCGGTTCCAGTTCAGGTTCTGGCTCCGGAGAGCTCCGGATTCAAAAACCAATGCCACCATCAGATTTCTCGTCCCCGAAAACCTATGTTCCGCACCCACTGCCTTTACGATCAGACCATTATTGTGTGACTTATTTGCATGGATAAGTACTGAGTTCCGGTTCCAGTTCCGGTTCTAGCTCCGAAAAGTACTGGATCCAAAAACCAATGTCACCACCGAGTTTCTCGACCTTCAAAACCCCCGGTGCCGCGGCAGATTTCTCGTCCGATGTATCCCTGAGTTTTGAACGAACATTTTGCCGGAAAAAAAAAAAAGAAAAAAAAGAAAGAAAGAAAGAAGAAGAAGAACGTTTTTGCACTTTTTGAGAGGCGTTGGGTACCGTAACTCCACGACGCCGGTACCGATCAACGTCAAATTTTGAATGCAGATGTAGGGTGGCCCAAGTCACCTTGTGCTTAAATATTGAAACCATCGGTGCTTTGTTGTGGAATTACTGGCCAGTGAAATTTTTTTCTGCCGGCACTAACTCCGGACAACCATATGGGACATGCGCTACCGCGCATGCCCCGAAAAAAAAAAAAAAAAAGAAAAAAAAACAAAAAAAAAAAAAAAAAAAAAAAAAGTGAAATATGGCAATTGTCCGTTATTTATCCAGATCAAAATGAGAAAAGGAGAATTTTTGAAGAGAAAAAGTTGAGCAAAATTTGAGACGAACTTCAGCTAGACGTTTAATGCAACCTGGGGCTTTGAGGAATTGATAATCTCTTGAATCAAAATTTTATATTGAAATAGCACTTGGACCATTAAAGGTCCGTACTTGCACCATATCTTCCAATTCGGTGATCGGATCAATCTAACTCAAGTTTGCGCCAAGAACTAACAGTAATGACAAAACCATCACACTTTGTTAGTGTTGCGTGTTCAATACAGACCAGCTGTGCATCACAGAAACCGTAATACCGTCCAAAGACACACAAAAACCTACCAAACAAGAACAACGAAATAAAAAACCAGAATTCCACCCACTCCTCTCTCGGCGCATTGTATTTCCGCTGCCACTCAAACTTCGGCTCGACAGCTGGTTTATCATCGGATCGATTTATACCGGCTGGAGCGTCATACATGAACG
The DNA here is from genome assembly GCA_030248065.1 of Rhynchonema sp. JSB1_4. Taxonomy (NCBI): domain Eukaryota; kingdom Metazoa; phylum Nematoda; class Chromadorea; order Monhysterida; family Xyalidae; genus Rhynchonema; species Rhynchonema sp. JSB1_4. Next base: position 11,112 of record JASAMV010002176.1, read on the forward strand.
ACAGACCCAATTTCGCTTTCTCGTCACCCAAAAGCGCCTTGTTGTTCAGGATTTCTTGTTCTTTCTGATACTGGGCGCGCATTTCATCTTGTTTCTTCTGGTTCTGATCGCGTAACTGACGCGCATCCCACACCTAAAAACAAGCACAACATTGTGAAATTTGGAATTTATTTTCATGAAGGTCGCACTTAACCCGGCATCTTAGCAGCGGTTAATTGGGCAACCTTGGTACGAAGCTTCGTGACCCTATCGTCGCTACACAAAGTTAGCCAATCTCAAAAATTATTCATGGAACATGTAGCACATTTTCAACAAGCGAAAAGACTGATGGTCCTCCTGAGCGGCTGGCCACCGCGGAAAAAGATGCGCTACGGACACAAAGATGGACGATCTAACAGATTGCTTTCAGATTTTATGTCACAGTATTCCGCACCGTCCGGTATTGCACCGTTGTACATTGTGGCTCTGCCTGCGTACATTTAATTTCTGATTGCATGTTGTCTGTGTCTGTCTGTCCGTGATTTCACCCTTTCCTGTCCTGGTTTTGTATTTATTTTTCATTCCCGTAACTTGCACACCCTGTTTTGTATTTATTTTCATGTCCGTAAACTCCACACCCGGTCTTGTAATTATGCTCCTTTCACTTAATCTTCTTATTTATGTATTATTGAGTGGGTGTCGACGCTATAAACTAACGAAAAGACAGAACACAACATGCAACAAAGCGAACCACGAACCTTTTTCAAATTCCACCATGCACTGGGATGGAAGTCTTTTTTGGACATAAAATTCTGGAATTCATTGTCCATGCTGACGGCCTGTGACTCCGGCTGGTTTACGATGAATCAAATCTGAAGCTGACATTGAGCTGTTACATTTCATGATTAGTGAAAGAAACCTTGCGTTGCACGCAAATTACAGGTAGTGGGCGCAATATGCCACAGGTTCTTGACACCCATTGCCGAACAAACATGAAAGAACTTTCATATCCAACAGACGTCACACTTTTACTCGGCAAGAATATATAGAAAAATTGTTCGGAATGAGAAAGTATAAAAATAGGAACCGCAAAATACACGTGAATCAAACGAACTGAAATTAGAAAAAGCTGATAAAAAGCGAAAATGGGCAGAAAAGCGACAAAAAAGTGAAATGTTTCGAAGTTCATAATCCGGCAGTGAAGCAAGATCAACCAAACCGACCACCACATTTTACAAAAACAGAAACACAATCCAAATTTTTGCAAAATACTCGCAATTACTTCACAAAATGGTCGTTCGAAATTTCCAAATTGACAGAATGGAACAAAATACACAAAACTTGTGAAGCTGGCTGCGCAAACTTACAAAATACGAGCAAGTGACTTTCGACGTTTCGAAGCAAATGTTACCTTACAAAAATCAAAAAATATACTTTAATTCTTTACAAATGAGAAAATGTGGCCCAACAAAGCTGACCAAAATACAGAACATATTGAAAATCAGATACACAGAGACAAAAGATTCACAGCAGATGTTGATATTCACAGCAGATTTCATAGAAATGTGCGTTGCATTTGTTCGATGACTTGGGGGCAAGCATGTAATAATTGGCCATTTTGACACTCAAGACCAGTGGTGTCGTTGGGGGGGGGGGGAAGGGGGGTTACCCCCCTAGTATCCGGTATCCGGTATCTTGATTTTTTCACCCAGGGGTATCCGGTATCCTGACTTTTTGTCCAAGGGTATCCTACCCTAAAAATTTTCCGAAAACGGTAAAAATCGCCCAATTTTACCTCCAAAATCGCTTGCTAGCGCAAGCATAACCCCCAAAATGACTATTTTTTTGCGCTTTCGACACCGATTTTGCTCAATTTTCCTCTTAAAAAATGACTTTTTTTGAACAACCCCCCACTGGGTATCCGAGATTTTTTATTTTAGGGAGCAACCCCCCCCCTGGTATCCGAGATTTTTCATTTTGGGTATCCGGTATCCGAAAATTTTGGATTTTGCGTATCCGGTATCCTGACTTTTTGATTTCCCAGCGACACCACTGCTCAAGACAGGTAAAATTGAGAAAAACTGCAGAACTTGTGCAAGGCTTTGCGCTTACAAACGAAAAAACAAAGAAAAGTTGATACAAATCAATTGAAAAATTTGTCCAGAACAAGAAATACGGAAAGCACTTGAAGGTGAAAAAAATAGAAAGATGAGAAAAGATGTCCGGTAAGAAACGTTGGCAGAGCAGGAAAATCTAAGAAATTTGAAGAATTGTACAACCGACATCGAAATTGTGCACTAAAAAGATGCACAACATGCAGCGTGTTAGGCAAACTGCGATCGGTTTATATGATTTCAAAATCTGGACAATTGGACAAATTTTATTTGCGTTTGACAAACTCAGATTTCGGTAATCCGTCCAGACTCATTTGCAAACAATTTTCCTCGTCCAGACAAACAATTTTTCGTATCATTTACGGTGCCCAGTCTGTTTATGTTATTAGAAATGTAGCTCGATAACAAAAATTGACGATTACAGTAGCAGCAAAGCAGCAACTCAGTGACTGAGGAGATCAGTCAACGACGGCTGAGAATTTTGTTGAAATATGGCGAGAAACTACGTCTCGACCACGTGAGTTTAGTTTATCTATCTTAGTTAATCTATCTATCGTCAACACCCTGACCAACGGACCAAGTACTACACGGTATAAGCATAGGCCAAATAAGCAGAGGTGGGAATCGGGCCGGGCCGGGCCGAGGTTTCCGGCCCGAACGGTCGGGCCGGGCCGACTTTCCGGAATGCCGGGCCGGGCCGGGGTGGCCGGCCCGAAAAGGCCCGACATCATCGAATTTCAATAGAAAATCGTGATTTTTTAGGCCAAACTTCTCAAAATTTCTCGCGATTCTGCAAATTAATACCGACTTCCATGCTTATCAGGTATTTTTAAACAAAAAACAGTAATTTTTGCACCAAAGAATTGCTTCAAAATGTCATCAGAAAAAGTCGGGCCGAAAAAATCGGGCCGGGCCGGACTTCCCGGCCCGAACTGTCGGGCCGGGCCGACACCCGGACCTCGTCGGGCCGGGCCGGGCCGAGGTAACCCGGCCCGATTCCCACCTCTGCCCATAAGGTTCAGAGGCTTCAAATTTCAGGCTTAAATACCGAAAACAAGCCATTTCTAGGGGCATTGTTATGTTAACAATGATTATTTTTCGTCGGGCGGGGGGCCAAATGAAGAATATAACCAGTGTGGTGGCAGGCCCATGTTTGGGAGGTAAGTATGATGCGGGGTTGGGACCGGAAGCGTGAGAGGTATGATCTTGGTCACCCAAAAAGGCAAGAAAACACCGTTTTTGTGATACAATTTTGGCCAAAAATTGAGGTAAAAATAGTACTTTGTCAAAATTTTCGCCGCAAATCGCCTAAAAATAGGTATTATGGGTGCGCTTGCGCGCGGAGCGCGCGATTTTTGGGAAAATAAGGTCGAAAAACACCGATTTTTGCCTTAAAAAGGTATAAAATTGCTTGGAACCAATTGCTTGTAAGAGGTATGATTTGGAGTTGTGAGAGGTAAGTACTCAACCCCCCTCGGGTTTTGTGGTAGGTAAGTACTGAGAGGGGGTAACCCCCCCCCAGCCACTACTATGAATATAACCCCCCAATCAGAGGTCGCAATCGGGCCGGGCCGCGATTTTGGGCTTTTGGCTCGGGCCGGGCCGGGCCGGAGATTTGGAGGGTCGGGCCGGGCCGGGCCGGGCACCCCGGCCCGAAGCTTCTGAAGTGACTTATTTTACTGAAAATGTAGGGATTTTTTTGTCAAAAATACTAAAATTTCAGACGGATTCGGCAAGTAAGTGATCAGTATTGTTCTATCTGACGACCATTTCATGGAAAACAATGTATTTTCAACCAGTGGTGTAGCTACCCAGGCGGGGTGGCAACCTACAGTACCACCAAAAATGTGGGACGGCAACCTACCTACTGTATCGGCCGGGCTAAAGGGGAACAAAATTTTTTCGGTCGAAATTTTGAAGAAAATGTGCTCTAAAACGCTAATTTCGCGCGTAGCGCGGCGATTTATCGCCAATTTGGAGTGAAAAGTACCGATTTTATATACTATTTTGCCGCCGGGCGGCGACCTACCTAGTGTACCAGGATGGAGCGTCAACCTACCTACCTACTGTACCTAGGGGGGACCCCCACCCCCTGCAACACCGTTGTTTTCAACCAAAAAAATAGGTTAAAAAAAATCGCAAAAAATATGACAAAAATTGGGTTAAAATCTGAGCCAAAAAATTCGGGCCGGGCCGGGCCGGAGATTTGGGGGTTCGGGCCGGGCCGGGCCGGAGATTTGGGGGTACGGGTCGGGCCGGGCCGGAGATTTGGGGGCTCGGGCCGGGCCGGCCAAACCCGGCCCGATTACGACCTCTGCCCCCAATCAATGGTGTAGCTGGGGGGGTCCCCCCTAGGTACAGTAGGCAGGTTGCCGCCCCTCACCTGGTACAGTAGGTAGGTTGCCGCCCCTCCCCTGGTACAGTAGGTAGGTTGCCGCCCCACCTAACTTTTCACCCAAAACATTCATTTTTGGCTTAAAATTGTATAAAATTAGCATATTTGTCTGCAAATAGGCGAAAAATCGCGCGCTGCGCGCGAAATTAGTGTTTTAGGCATAGTAGTGGCTGGGGGGGGGGTTTGGGGGGTTACCCCCCTCTCAGTACTTACCTACCACAAAACCCGAGGGGGGTTGGGGGGGGGGTTGAGTACTTACCTCTCACAACTCCAAATCATACCTCTTACAAGCAATTTTATACCTTTTTAAGGCAAAAATCGGTGTTTTTCGACCTTATTTTCCCAAAAATCGCGCGCTCCGCGCGCAAGCCCACCCATAATACCTATTTTTAGGGGTAGCTAGACACTTCTTGACGCGTCAAGAACTGTATGCTACGCCCGGGCGTAACGACCACTTCTTGACTACGCGGACAAGGAAGACAGAAATTATGTTTTGGCGTCAAGAAGCAGTGTAGTTCCTGGGGGGGGAGGGGGGGGGTCCCCCCCTAAGGTACACTAACCGCCGCGACCAAGGTACACTAGTACACTAACCGCCGCGCCAGGTACACTAACCGCCTCAATTTTTGCCCAAAATAGGCATTTTTAGGCCTAAAATGGGCATTTTTAGGCCTAAAATGGGTGATTTTCAGGTCGATGTTGTCAAAATTCGCCAAAATACCCTTTTTATGGAGAATTTTTTCCAAAAAGGGCCAAAAATCGGTCAAATTTTTCACCTCAAAAAGTGACTTTTTCCTGGATTTGGGTCTTCCCCCCCTTCCCCCCAGGGAGGTACACTAACCGCCGCACGGAAAAAAGGGGTAGGTACACTAACCGCCGCGCCGGACCAGGAACTACACTGTCAAGAAGTGTGCGTTACGGGTGGGCGTAAAGACCATTTCTTGACTATGAGAGATAACAGTTCTAATCTAAACACTTAGCTCTTCTTAATGAATCACTTTAGTGCTTGTGTGTGAGAGATGTTTTGTGCAACTTGGTTGCGAAGTACTGCTTTTAACTACTGTACTACTGCAACTGCAAAAAATTTTAAGTCTGAATATTGATGAAAATGTACTCTAAAACGCTAATTTCTCGCGTAGCGCGCGATTTTTTCGCCCATTTGGAGTGAAAAATACCAATTTTATACCGATTTGAGCCAAAAATCGCAACTTGCTGTACCTGCCGGGGGACGGCGACCTACCTACTGTACCAGGATGGAGCTTCCACCTACCTACCTGCTGTACCTAGGGGGCTCCCCCCACTCCCCCCCACACCAGTGTTGTCAGTCATGCACAATGTAACACAAACACACGAGTCAGTGCTCGAGAGGGTGCGTGATCGAATTTTGTAAAATAAAAACACCCACTAGACACTAAACCTCAGAGAACTTTTGTAAAACGTTTTTGTGGAATTTTGAATACTATTTTAAGACACAATGTGAAGTTTTTCAGAACGATTTGGTTTCTAATTAATCACTTTTGTCACCTACTGTCACTCAAAATTTTGATGTTCCTATGTTATATCGCCTTGAGTATAGTCCAACAACAGCTAATGCAGAATTTATGTCCACTGCGTTGCCTGATCCGCCAAGCACATAACGCACACCTTTTGACTGTGTATTATTATTTCTGTCATTCTTGTCCGCGTAGTCAAGAAGTGTATGTTACGCCCGGGCGTAATGACCACTTCTTGACTATACGGACAAGAAAGACAAGAAAGACAGGAAAGACAAGAATTCTTGTCCGTGCGTCAAGAAGTGTCCACATACGTTTTTAGGCGATTTTCGGCGAAAAATTTGAAAAAGTACTATTTTTACCTCAATTTTTGGCCAAAATTGTATCACAAAAACGGTGTTTTTTCGCCTTTTTGGGTGACCAAAATCATACCTCTCACGCTTCCGGTCCCAACCCCGCATCATACTTACCGTATTGTCGGAAATAGAACCCGGGGGGTCTATTTTTTCACTGGGGTCATTTTAGGGGGGTTCAATTTATGGGGGGGGTCAATTATTGGGGGGGTTATATTTTTCATTTGGCCCCCCGACGAAAAAAATCATTGTTAATAATGCCCCTAAAAATGGCTTGTTTTCGGTATTTTCTAACTTTAACACCTGCAATTATGCTTAAAAAGCTGTGTTCTGTTGTGTACGCAAGTTTAAACAATGTTTGACACAACAACACAGCCTTATCATACCACTAATCTGTGGTACGGTGAAGGTTGGGGGGTGGGGTTCTATTAATGGGGGGGGGTCAATTAATGGGGGGTTCTATTTTTGATTTCGAGCCATTTAGGGGGGTTCAATTAATGGGGGGGGTCAATTAATGGGGGGTTCTATTTCCGACAATACGGTACCTGGGCCTGCCACTACACTGGTTTTAGGCCACATTTTCTTCAGTATTTAGACATAAAAAATTTCGGTTTCCAGATGACCCCCCCACCAACAAAAAATTGCAAAATTATGACAAAAATTGGGTTAAAATCTGAGCCAAAAATTTGGGCCGGGCCGGAGATTTGGGGGCTCGGGCCGAAGCCGAACCCGGCCGGAGAAACCAGAGGTCGCAATCGGGCCGGCCCGACCTCGGGCCGGGCCGGGCCGCGATTTTGGGCTTTTGGGTCGGGCCGGGCCGGAGATTTGGAGGGTCGGGCCGGGCCGGGCCGGGCACCCCGGCCCGAAGCTTCTGAAGTGACTTATTTTACTGAAAATGTAGGGATTTTTTTGTCAAAAATACTAAAATTTCTGACGGATTCGGCAAGTAAGTGATCAGTATTGTCTCTATCTGACGACCATTTCATGGAAAACAATGTATTTTCAACCAGTGGTGTGGCTACCCAGGCGGGGCGGCAACCTACAGTACCACCAAAAATGTGGGACGGCAACCTACCTACTGTACCGGCCGGGCTAAGGGGGAACAAAATTTTTTCGGTCGAAATTTTGAAGAAAATGTGCTCTAAAACCCTAATTTCGCGCGTAGCGCGGCGATTTATCGCCATTTGGAGTGAAAAGTACCGATTTTATATACCATTTTGAGCCAAAAATCGCAACTTACTGTACTAGCCGCCGGGCGGCGACCTACATAGTGTACCAGGATGGAGCGTCAACCTACCTACCTACTGTACCTAGGGGGACCCCCAACCCCTGCAACACCGTTGTTTTCAACCAAAAAATAGGTTCAAAAAAATCGCAAAAATTATGACAAAAATTGGGTTAAAATCTGAGCCAAAAAATCGGGCCGGGCCGGGCCGGGCCGGGCCGGAGATTTGGGGGTTCGGGCCGGGCCGGGCCGGAGGTTTGGGGGTACGGGTCGGGCCGGGCCGGGCCGGGCCGGAGATTTGGGGGCTCGGGCCGGGCCGGGCCGGCCAAACCCGGCCCGATTGCGACCTCTGGGAGAAACCCGGCCCGATTGCGACCTCTGACCCCCCCATAAATTGAACCCCCCAAAATGACCCCAGAGAAAAAATATACCTCCCGGGTTCAATTTCCGACAATACGTTTTCGGTGGGGTGGATTTTCGTATTGTTAGTCGCTCGTCGTGTTTTCGAAGATTCGTCGCGACTCGCGAAATTTCTCTTTTATTCATTTCGTAACAGGACGGATGACAGGTGACATTTTGCGTGCGATGACACCGGATGACTTTCGGCTTCATGTAGACTGTAATGCGAGTGCTTTCGCTTGACAATTGCTGCCGACACGATTACCCATTACATTAAAAATTATGTATGAACGAGATTCCAGGCAGCCATCTTACGATGAGAAAGTGCATTAGGACTATACTGGGTGGAATTTTCGAAACGGTGTAAAGGTCAGTTGGGCGTAAAGGTCGGTGTAAAGTTTGGTCGAAAGCTCGGTCGACGTAGCTCGGTGTAAACGTCAAACATTGCCTATTATTAACGTGGAATGTTTCAAGTTTACACCGAGGTCTATCACACTGAGCTGTCGACCGAGCTTTCCACCGACCTTTACACCCAACTGACCTTTACACCGTTTCGAAAATATCACCCACTAAAACAAAGAGGGTGTTGAAATGGACGATTGTGACACGAGATGTTAGACGTTGGGTGATCGGATCCTGTTTCGTACATGTGAAGCTGGTAAATCAAGGGTACGTTGTGTAAATTTTGTTGCATAAATTTTGACCAGCGCAAGATTTCTTTTTACGGTGTGTTTTATCAGACCAAAGTATCCTTGCTTCAAGAAAGGTCGGCCCAAACCAGGTTTCGATCACACGGTTTGATAAGATATCGTAAATTTCCAAATTCGCTGCCGCACAGTAAAACACGCTCCATAGTTAATGTCACGTTCTAAACCCGAACGCTAACCACGCGCAGATCTGAAACATTGCGCCTGGCCGGCTCCGAAACACTGCTCGTATGGCTGTTGCCCGAATGTTTCAAAGGTTGGCTTTCGGGTTTAGAACTTGACATTAACTGTGGGGCGTACTTTGCTGTGCGGCAGCGAGTTTGGAAATTTACTACATATAAAGATACTGCAAAGTTACTAAATAAACCACCGATCGATATTTGTTTATTGATCAATTGTTTATCATCAGCTGTGGTTTCGGTCATTGTGCTATATAGGGTTGGGCAAAAAAAAATTTTTTTTTAAAAAAAAGGTTTTTGAAAAAATTTTTTTTTAGAAAAAAATTTTTTTTTAAATTTTCGGGGGAACAAAATGTTCTAAAACGTCCAAAAATGGCTTTTTTGGGGGTTATTTTTTGTCATTTTTTCTCAAGGGTCGAAAAATTTTCTTCACAAAATCACCTTTGGGGCATGTATTTGGTATCTAAGATACCCCAAATGATGTTATTATACCTTCCCTTGATACATGGGACACAGTATGCATGTGCCTACATGGTACTTCGATGTCATACCCCATCAGGTCGGTCATATACGATTGATTCAGCTGCCCGACAAGTATTTCTGCAGCTTATATTCTCAATTCTGTGTGGTTTATGAGTGAATCTTGCTTATTCGGCCACAAATTGTTGTGTCCGATATCACAGAGCAGCAGTCATCGGTCCATATCAAGCACAGACTGTTGGATCGTACCGAAATGACGTAAACACCCTTGATAAGTGATGCAAACCAAGTCACAAAAGTGACTTGTCAATTAAAGTTGCATTTTTTCGCGATTTTGCGCGTTTTTTAGGCAAATTTGGTAAAATTTCCCCGAATCTCAGACTTTTTTTTTTAAAAAAAACTTGTTTAAAAAAAAATTTTTTTCCAACCCTGGTGCTATAGTTGGAGCCAGTGGTTTATTAAAAAAAAAAATTTTTTTTTTATTAAAAAAAAAATTTTTTTTTTAAAAAAAAAATTCGTTCCAAAAGTTAAAAAAAAATTTTTTTTTTTATTATTTCAAAATTCGAAAATTTCTCTATTTTTTTGCTCTAAAAGTGCTATTTTTTGCATAAAAATTGCTACTGTTAACATCACCCGACCCTACCATGGGTGTATTGGGTGCCATAATCGTTGTTTTGTGGCATCTAGACATAGTGCACACACTCACATGGCCTCTCATATGATTACACATGTACATGTGACTGGGTGGGCATGCAGTTATCCATGCAACAGACCCGAAAGCAGTGATTCGGTGTGATATTCACTCTATATTTACACTGTTTGTCACATATTTGCATTGGTCGTGTACCAAGAGGCAATAGTTTCACCCAAATTTACCGTCTTGAGTGTCACAAAGCCACACCAAGGCACCCACACCACGTGGAGGAAGTGTACGGGTGTGTACCTGACTACTGTTGGTACTCATTGACCATTGTTTAGTATTGTTTTCGTGTCGTGAGTGCTTTATATGCACTTACCACACGTTATGGAAGAAAAATGCCACTATTTTTTTTCTTTAGCGCTCATTTTTTTCGTTTCGGGCAGTTTTTGGCTGGAATAAAAAAATTTTTTTTTAAATTAAAAAAAAAATTTTTTTTAAAAAAAAAATGGGGTTTGAATAAAAAAATTTTTTTATTAACCACTGGTTGGAGCCACTAGTGCTCAACGGTTGATCAGGCCGATTCGTCGAACGTTGTGTCTTGAAACGTTCCTCTTGTTGCGTACTGCTGCTTGCCTGAAACACAAGGGAAACTGCCTGAGTCTCGCAACGAAGTTCCCTGACATTCAGGGTCATCATCACCCGCCACACACGCCAGCCAACGAGTGCTTTTTTTGATCGAAGCTTCAACACACGACAAAAAAAAATGTCTAACACACAACTGCTGTGGGCAGGGTTGAAAAAATTTTTTTTATTAGAGCACTGTTTTTTTTTAAAAAAAACACAAAAAAAATTATTTTTTTTTGAAAAAAATTTTTTAATTAGAAAAAGTAGCGCAAACGTCGTTTCAGGTGAAATGGAGGCGCTACACAAAAATTTTTGAAAACTCAAAATTTTTCGTCACGTGACCCCTCACGTGGGGTCATCGACGCACGTACGAAGGCGATTCGGTTATTCTAGCAGGATCTGAACGTGACGTGGACTCGACACGACCATTTTATTATCAGTGTTTGTCGGTAGTATAAATATCACGCGGACGTGGTGGCGACTAACTGCGTAGATTGTCGCAGAATACTAAATTTCACGTGCCAACATAGATGATAATGATTCAACGACCATAGGAAACGATTACCGTTTATGTATTGTAGCTGGTAAAGTTCTGATCAAAGGAGTGATGTACCGGAGAATTCCAAATATGCTCCTCCAAAAAGCAGCCACTGGAAACAAATTAGTTGTTCTGAATAAGCGCGCCGCATCTGCAGACATTTTTATTCATGTCTCACATGCTTATACAAAGTGCGGGCATATATGGAAATTGATTGAAACCTCATATTCGATGTGAATCCTAAGCTAAGCCCCAGGGGGCGTACTTGGCATTCTCCGGTACGGGTACCTGAATTCTACAAATAGAGCCCCTGTGAATGATGCTCTCAAGACACTGAATGAAATGAAAAGTTTCTGTTCATGATCCTGCACCAGTATACGTATGTACAACTTGTAGGTACACATGGTGCCTATTCGTTTCCATACGCTCTGTATAACCGTTTCACAGATTGGTGGGGCTACAATATAGAAAACTATGGTGCCGAAGAAGCATGCCCTGACTTATCATTTAAAAAAAACTGTGGTCCATCACTTCTTTATGAGTCATTTTGGCGGTCAAACTAAGCGCCGCAGGCGCGATTTTGGGAAATTTGACCCAACTTAGAAAAAAATTTTCAAAAATTTATGCCTCAAAAAGGCCATTTTTTGAAGAATTAGGCGATTTTATTTTTCCGAAAAACTCGTGTTTTTAATTTAAAAAAAAAACAGAATATCTGGCTCTACAAAAAAAATTTTTTTTTAAATTTTTTTTTTAATTAACCACTGTTTTTTTTTGAAACAACCCTGGCTGTGGGTATGTGCTCGCTGCTATATATGAACAAAGTTCTCGGTGGTGCGTGATTTTCAAAATTGTGCACCAAACCGAAAAAAAGCGGACACAACTGTGTCCAACGCAATGCATTTATATACATTTTATAACGAAGAAATCTTTGGAACCTCCGGCACGCGCGTTAGACATTTTTGCGTCTGGTGAGAAGCCCAGTGAAAAAGTACCCGCTTTGGTCTCCTTAAGACGCTGCTTCAATTTTGATCCGAAGTGTAAGTGAGGTTGAATCTAATGATTGTGGATGAAGTGTACAATTGTTTGTGAAGATGCTTTTCCTTGCCAAATCAGGGGTTGTTTCGATGTCGCTGTTGTTGCTCGTCTGTCGGTGTGAATCTTTCCTGCAGCGAGAAAGGGGAATGGCCGTCGAAACAAAAAACGAGAATAGCGTTTTGGGCATGTAGAAATTATTCCATTCGGGTCGCATAGGCACACGAAGCCAATGACAGCGCAGAAGCAGCGACTCTTCAAGCAGTGTGTAGCATCAGCCAGCCAATGTGCATGCGCACTGGCCAGGTAGTTCATAGGGTGATATTTTCGAAACGGTGTAAAGGTCAGTTGGGTGTAAAGGTCGGTGGAAAGCTCGGTCGACAGCTCAGTGTGATAGACCTCGGTGTAAACTTGAAACATTCCACGTTAAAGGGGCTCCGCCATATATACGCGACCGAAAACAATCTCAATGAAACTTGGCACCGTAAGTGGGCTTGGTCCAAAACACTCACGGCCACGAAAATTTTTCCCCATATCAGCTCCCTGTCTGAGCCAGGAGGGCTAAAAGGTAAAAAATTTGACCCTACCTCAGCACCTTGAAATTAAAATATCGATCTGTTTCGCATATTCTTTGTGTGCAGTTTGTTCACAAATTTTTCATAAACGCCTTGGGTCTAATTTAGAACCATATTCACTTTTTTGGCACTACCACAGCTCGCGCTATTTTGCCAAAACCACGGAAATTTTCGAAAAAAAATTTTCCGTTGTATTTTCCGGTCACATAGAAAGCACACATAAAATAGGCAAGAAAGCCCGTATATCATGCCGTTCAGGCGATCAATGACTAATTTTTCACCGCTGATAAGTTTCGACAAAAGCTCGCTCAACTGTGGTGAACCTCAACTTTTTTGCCATTTTCTGTGGATCCCAAGGACACTTCTATCTCATATTTTCCTATTTTAGTAACAATGTACCGAGGTGATATATGGCACGCTAGACAGTAAAAATATAATTGTTGTTAATTATGAGCAAATCTATGTTGGTCCAGCTGCATCCTTGGAGGTACGAGCAATAAATGAATTTTACGCAAAATTCATAATTTTAGCAAATTTTCACTTCCGTCATATTTTTAGCCTATCTACAGTTGGGTAGGAATTGTGGCTTTTACTGTCCGATGAAGCCCAAACGTTATTGTTGTTTATCGATCAAAATTCAAAATTATAGCTCTAACGTATCTTGAGAAAAATCGTGTTAATTGAGGTCCATGCGTTGGACTTGGAACTACAACCGGGCTTACAACAGGACCAGCGTCTGCGGTGCCTTCACTTAACATGATTTTTCTCAGGATACGTTAGAACTAGAATTTTGGATTTTGATCGATAAACAACAACAACGTTGGGGCTTTATCGGACAGCAAAGGCCACAAATCCGTCACAAATGTAGGTAGGCTAAAGATATGACGGAAGCGAAAATTTGCTAAAATTATGAATTTTGTGTAAAACTCATTTATTGCTCGTACCTCCAAGGATGCAGCTGGACCAACCTAGATTTGCACATAATTAACAACAATTATATTTTTACTATCTAGCGTGCCATATATCACCTCGGTACATTGTTACTAAAATAGGAAAATATGAGATAGAAGTGTCCTTGGGATCCACAGAAAAAAGGCAAAAAAGTTGAGGTTCACCACAGTTGAACGAGCTTTTGTCGAAACTTATCAGCGGTGGAAAATTAGTCATCGATCGCCTGAATAGCATGATATACGGGCTTTCTTGCCAACTTTATATAAAAGCTCTGTGTGCTTTCTATGTGACCGGAAAATACAACGGAAAATTTTTTTTCGAAAATTTACGTGGTTTTGGCAAAATAGCGCGAGCTGTGGTAGTGCCAAGAAAGTGAATGTGGTTTTAAATTAGACCCAAGGCGTTCATGAAAACTTCGTGAACAAACTGCACACAAAGAATATGCGAAACAGATTGATATTTTAATTTTAAGGTGGTGAGGTAGGGTCAAAATTTTTTACCTTTTAGCCCTCCTGGCTCAGACATGGAGCTGATATGGGGAAAAATTTTCTTGGCCGTGAGTGTTTTGGACCAAGCCCACTTACGGTGCCAAGTCTCATTGAGATTGGTTTCAGTCGCATATATATGGCGGAGACCCTTTAATAACAGGCAATGTTTCACGTTTACACCGAGCTACGCCGACAGAGCTTCCGACCGAACTTTACACCGACCTTTACGCCCAACTGATCTTTACACCGTTTCGAAAATTCCACCCATAACCAGCATGCGGCCAGCTGGGTTGGATGATGTTTGCACGAGTTTGTATGCATTCTCCAAAGATACTTCCGCGTTGTTGCATATTTGCTTTCCAAAAACGTCGGAGCAGCCAATTCTAACCGCATTTTGAAGGGATTCCACCAATTCTCTGATCGCTGCTTCTACACCTCGCCTCAAGCAAAGATAATTCAAAGCGACAGTCCGCAACCGCATAGAAATATAATGCTTTGCATAAGATTTGGTCAAGTTTCTGTATTCCTTGTTTGTTTTTATGCTTGGCTTTCCGATTTATACACGTACAGGCACAAACGAAACTGAAAAGCAACATGCTTGGGACATCCAGATGTCGTATCGTATAGTACGTTTTCAGCATATTGTGCCACGGAAAACTCAACTTTGCAAAGGACCGAAACGGAGAATGGCCCAAAGTCCACCTCTGTACTGCCCTACATAATTTTCATTCATCTGACGATTTTCTTCCGATTTGTGCTGCGCTATTTTCTCATTCAACAACACCAACCACGTTAGTTTCAGTATGCGAGCCAAGAGCTAAAACAAGAACACAAAGTGTCGTCGAAAACTTCGCGCTTAGCGCATTTCTAACCCTTCCCCCCGGCGGTATTTTGTTGTAATAGGGTGATATTTTCGAAACGGTGTAAAGGTCAGTTGGGTGTAAAGGTCCGTGGAAAGCTTGGTCGATAGCTCAGTGTGATAGACCGCGGTGTAATGAAACATTCCATGTTAATAACAGGCAATGTTTCACGTTTACACCGAGCTACGCCGACCGAGCTTTCGACCGAACTTTACGCCGACCTTTACGCCCAACTGATCTTTACACCGTTTCGAAAATTCCACCCATAGAAAGGGCTTTTTTCGGAGACATCAACTTGTGTATTTTCAAGTCGCACGATAACACATTTCAAGAGTTCAAAAACCCTACGCACTCACGCGCGTCAGACGAAGTCTATGTCAACAAAATTTGGGAACCATTGCGTGCAAAAACGTTATTCGCGCATTACATTTCACGTTTTGCATGCGGTTTTGGGCTTCAAGGGTTAGGAGCGATGTCAAAATTGGTGATCCGATCGGGTCTAGTCTTGGTCACGTGACTTTTTTGAATTAAGGATATTAAGAATGCTAGTGATGCCACTAATTTCGTCCAGCGTAAAAAATGTTCCCCGACCTAAAATGAATAACCATAATAAGCTGAACGAAATTAGTGGCTCAAAATTCTTGATATCCTTAATGCAATGATCACTGGTTACGAAAGCAAGTCACATCCGATCATCAAGTTTGATACCGCCGACCAACAAATTTTCAAAATAAGCACTGGATAAAAGCGAATATTCTGTTATGTATATTAGCTCCGTTTGAAACCTATGTGTGCGCCACTTGCTCGTGGTGCTTTTTGGAGGTCAACGGTCAAGAGATGTTCGTACCGACGAGGCCGGGCACATCGCCCGTCTGTGAAAAGCGGGCAAAACACGCCATCATTGGTCTGGTTGACGACTGGCATTGACGATTTGCGATGACGACTAATCAGTTAGCCCAATCGTTGTGTGCAAATTGCACGCGTATTACCATGACATTCGATTTGAAATCACGTGAATATAATCTTTAATTGATGTTTGATCAGGCCTGTCATTATCCGGCACTGATTCTTGCACGCATTTGCAGAGTGGAGCATAGAATAGAGGCCAAACTGGGGTGGTGGTGATACAAGTGTGTTTGGGTGTGGGATGAAGAAACAGCACAGGAAAGGAAACCCGAGTTTTTCTGACAGGGGCACAGCAGGGTTTTTAAAAAAAAAGTTAATAAAAAAAAAAAAAAAAAGCTCGTTAATTAAAAAATTTTTTTTCTGACAGGGGCACAGTTGAGGTGACGCAAAGCTGACATAAATAGGCACAATCACAAGAATTACCCTTAAGGCTTCATCCCAGTGGGGCGGCGCGGCTGCGTAAACCGACGCTCTAAAATAACAACTTTTTTCCTATTTGATATGGCTATAATCAAACAAGCGTGTATGTTTGCAACTAAAGTGAAGACTTGCGGGAATCCAGATCTCAGAAAGTAATTTTGGGCCGAGTCAGAGAAAATGGGATGAACATTACAGGACAACAGCCGACAACGGCGCACCTGGAAATTGGCAAATTGGGCGCGCGCTTCAAACGCGTGATTATATAAATTGTATGTCGTTTAAAAATTTTCAACAATCCCTATTGAACGAAAATGAATTTTCCAAAATGGGACAAGCACAGGATATAAAAATGGATTTTCTCAAAGATGCCCATAGTGATACGAAATCCTGTGTGCGTGCGCGACTCAATGCCTGCACATCTGTATTTAAAGGGTGGACTACTCAACAATTGAATAGCACAGAATACGAATGAAATGTCCGTATTTCAGCTAAAAAACGACTCATACAAACCTGTATAAAAACAGTGCGAAAACCGCAGCAGTGCAGCCGGAGTTGTATAGTCCAACCACGTGCTCATAAGACGACTCTTTTTAAAGCTTGCTTGGCCAAGTTCAAAAATGCGCCGCGGTTACACGGATTTTCGCAAACAAAAGAAAGAGAATGGACCAAGAGACATGATGACAAGTTCCAGCTGACCTCAATTTGTTGCGTGCTTACGCGAACAGCAACCTCGTTCATCGCACAAATGTTTTGGGAGTCAAAAGGGAATTTACGCATCGAGGTGGAGAGCGTGTTTTTTTTTTAAAAATACATGCATTTCTCTTTTTTCATTTCTGAAACACGTGGAACCGGAGCATTATTGGATCCGTTCAGGTCAACTTCAAAATAAGTCGTCTCATGAGTTCGTGGCTGGACTATGCGTGTTTTCACAACTCACCAGCGGAGCCTCACTCGGCGCCGCTTCACTGGGAACCACGCGCTTACGCTGGATATAAAGTGAGTGTTTGCACACAACATACTGTATGTTGTATTTGCAAAGTGAGATTAATTGGCTAATTGATATTGTGCTCAACTGAGATCCTCAGTACCGAAATCGGACGTGCGTGATCGCGAAAAATAACACCTGGGATACACACGTAAGTTGGCGACTTCAGTTGACGATTTGAGTTAACGACCTCGATATAAGCCGGCGATCTATTTAGCCGAGCTGGACACGCGAGGCGGAACTCGGAAGTAACACGCGTCTGGGCGGCGGTGTGCCCCGCGCCCGGGGCCGCAAGCGCGCGAAGGAAGGAACATGGGCATTATTTTTCTCGCGGGAGAGCGCAACAACAAGAGAATAGTCTGGCGTTATTGAGAAACAAGCCCGAGTTGATTAACAGTGCATGCGCGCACGGTAGATTGTGGGCTGCTGCTATTTGATTATAGCGCCCACGGGTCTGTGTGACTTCAGACGTGTTATGGGTACAGTAGTACTGTGGATGATCCTTTGAAAACTAGGTCAGGGAGAAAGTAAATTATAATACTATAAGTGACTTCGTGTCTAGCTGCAGGGTTAACAGGAGAGAAAATAGCAATCTGGAGGAAAGACGTTGTGAAAATTGGCAAATGATTTCCATTCGAACAAAATAAAATAAAAAACTCTCGATATTGAGAAGCTGAGCACTTTTCTATCAGTATAGTTGCCGTCAAACATCAAGGAAATGCCAACACTGGCCTTGCTCAGGCAACATGACATAAAATCATTCGTGATGTTTGAAATTGGTTAGAGGAGATAGCAATCTTTAAGAAAACATCGGTGCCTGATTCGCAAAGGAGAGGTGAAACATCAATGATAACCAGATTCTTTTGATTCGCTCGTGCAGTTTCCGTCGAATTCAGGCTGATTTCACCATTGCTTGGTGGGGGGGGAACTGAACAGCTTGCCCCAGTGTAGTTCCTGGTCCGGCGAGGCGGATAGTGAACCTACCCAGTTTTTCGGCGCGGCGGTTAGTGTACCTCCCTGGGGGGGCCCAAATTCAGGAAAAAGTCACTTTTTGAGCTTGAAAATTTGACCTTTTTTTGCCCCCTTTTTAAAAAAATTCTTGATAAAAAGGTATCTTGGCGACTTTTGAAAACATCGACCTAAAAACTACCCATTTTAGGCCTAAAAATGCTCATCTTAGGCCTAAAAACGCCTATTTTAAGCAAAAGTTGAGGCGGCTAGTGTACCTGGTGCGGCGGCGTACTAGTGTACCTTGGTCGCGGCGGTTAGTGTACCTTAGGGGGACCCCCTCCCCCCTAGAACTACACTGACCGTGATCAAAACCAAGCTCAGCCTACAGTAATCCAACGCGTCAAAAATCAATGCCTCTTAGTACACTAAGTCGAAGAGCACATGGCTTAATTTTAAGTTGAGTGGACAACTTCATTGCTGCGATTTCAGAGGCTGGTCTGATTTTACGCCGGGGTGGAGGTGGCTTAGGGCAATGGAGACGAACGGAGCGGAAGACCAAGCATGTACAAGTACCAACGGTGCTTCCAACAACGTCCTGTTAGTTCGTATTGTTTCACTGGTTCGTTGAAGCGTAACACAATTGTACCTGATGCGGGTTCACTGTTTGAATATGGATAGCGTTAACTGGACTTGAACGCCTGCCGTCCGTTCCAGGCTCCAGAAACAATCTCGTCACCCAGAAATACGCAGTCGGAACGACTTGGAGACGTTCGTCAATAATTATGAAAAAAAGGCGAACGTAACCCTTGTTCGTCGAGTTATTGAAAAGAACCCACACCGTTCGGCTGTCCTGCGAGTAAAATATGCGTGTGCCAACTGGAAGCAGGGGTGCACGTATGCGCTTAATTGTTACATCCAAAAGAAAGTTGACGACGGATGCGTAATTTACGCACCAAAGCCACACTCCGCCCAATGTTCTCAGACTATGTTCCGATGCGCATGTGGATCAGCCCACTGTCATAACAAAAACTCACTTCAGTTCAAAACGGTGACAGAATTTTTTCATTGGAAATCTGAAGTTGAGAAAGAAGAGCGCGCGTCATATACCAGCCAAACAAGGGCTGACCACAGTTAGTGATTTGGTTCGAAAATGCTTAAAATAGTATTTGCTTCTTAATTCAGCATTGTGGCACAACGCAGGTGACAAGTGCTCAACGGTGTCTTACCGATGCAATCGCAATGGGTACTACCGGTACCAAGGATCATCGTCGCCGAATTTCGCCTTGCGAGCTCCTAAGGAAGGTCAGAATGTTGGGACCACGTTTTTGTTAAATGGTACCATATCTTCTCTGATTAAAACACCTCTCTGATGCCCCCTCCAATAAAGGCCCCCGGGTTTGGCATACCTTGTAAAAATAGAAGCCCCTCACAAGAGCTGCCCCCCCGGTGTCATGTACCAATAGAGGTCAGTGCTGCGCAACCGTATGTTTTCAACCTTTTTGGTTGTGTGCAAAATGACTTTAGTGATGTGTGATGCTATATTTTTGATTTTTATATCTGTTTCGCTTCGTGTATTCACAATATGTGGCTGGACCGCAAAGCGTTTTTGTGGTGAAGTACGGAGCTCACTTGAGCCAGACGGTCACTGAAAAAAATAGCAGCCCTTCCCATTTGAAGCCACCTCCAGTGGAACCCCGTGGTAAGAGGGTGGCTTAAAAATAGAACGCCAGGGTTTTACTGGGAGAAATGCGGCATGTAATGAAGCACAACAATAGATAGATACATACATATGAACCCAGACGTTTAGGCAAGACGGTGAAAATCAACGGTGTTTGCTCAGCAATGATAAAAGCAACATTTCACACACTGGCCGGAATGGAAGTGACGGTTACGCGAATGAACGAACATTCTGCTCATGATCGCCAGCTGCGTAATGTGCGAATTGATGACTCTACCAAAGCCGCAATGGCGTTTTCAATCAGTGATGGCCGATCTAATACATTCATCCTGAATGAACTCGCAGGTGCGTAAGATACTCATAGCCGTGGCTGCATGCCTGAATTGCAAGTGATGATTTTTTCTAATTTGCCTCTACGCCCTTTCAGCTGATTGTGGAACCGATACTCGTAGCGGGCTCATCACAAATACAGACGTCAACACTTGCCGCCGATCATATATGCGTGACAACGATCAAAACATTCTGCTCGACCTTGGTGATCTTGCCAGTCTAGAGCTTATGGTTTGTCGATGGGCGAACTCAAACTTGGTGATCTGTTGGATGGTATTTGGCGATGGGAACAACCTTTACGCTGGTCGAAAAAACTACGTGACGAAGAAAAGGCCAGGCCGGACCGATCACAAGTTTGATTTTGTCCGATGCCTTCTGCAAAGTCCCTCGTGTTTAGTTGACTGTCGGAAATGCTTGATGAATATTTTTTCAAAACTCTTGCAGGTTGCCAAATCTCGACGGAAGGAAGGGAACGAGTCGCCATTTCTTTCATTCAGTGGCAGTAAAACTTCGTTCGATCATCTTGTGATTCAACTTTCGAAACAACGAGCCTACATGGACACGCTGGGGAGGCGGTTGATTCAAATCGACGGAACCCATGGAACAACTGCGGAGGGGCACATTCTAATTACTCTGTCAACCATCGATGAATTTGGCAAAGGTTTATGTCCCCTTTATTTATATTATCGTACGGAATGTTTACACAACTCTTTGAGAACACAAAATATTGTTTTAATGGCAGATTAAGCAGAAAAAATGACCCTGGGAAAGCAGTAACGATTAAGGAGTAAAGCAGTAAAAACAACCTGTCTCTAAGGCCTTCGGCTGGCTTCAATCGTCATCAACGAAGAATCAGCCGAAAATCTGATTCCACCCTTGCGTGCCATCAAACACAGCCTACCTAACGACTTTCAAACCGACGAAGTAATGAGCGACATGGCAAATTGTTTCCGAAACGCATGGCAGTCAGTTTTCACCAATGACCCTCCACCAAGTTACCTGTGGTGCGACTTTCACGTCAAGCGGAGGTGGACTGAGAGGTTGCCAAAATTGTTGTCGGAAACAGCAGGAGAAAAGAACACGGAGAAGGACAAGAAAAAAAATAAGGTACGTTATGTAAGACATGAAGGTTTCTGAGAATTGTGGCTTGTCAAGACAACAAGAAGGAAAAACGCGCGCTTTCCAGAAAACTGGAAGAATATGCATGTTTGATTTCGGACAGGAAACTAACACACAAGACGTGAACAAATTTAACAAATTTTCAGCACAATACAACCTTTCTGTAATTTGGGTCGCGGTCTGGGGCGTGGTTTTCTGGCTCACTAGAATAGCCCATCCCCATTTTGAAATGGGTGAGACATGGTATTTTTTATTTTTGTTCAGCACTAAATAAAGGATTTGCCATTCAGATGCTGCTGGCTGTCACGCTGCATGAATTGCGCAAGATCGTCCGCGAGAAATCACCCTACAAGGTTCAATCATCATTCAAGCGTGTGGTCAATCGGCTGAGATGTCATCAGAAACTCAGCGCTGTGAAATACTTGAATTCTACGTACGGAGGCGACAAATTAGTACGTTTCCCTCGTCTTCTTGCAAATTATTTAATGAGTGTTATCACATGCTGAATCTCCTCGTGGCAGCGTAGTTCCTGGGGGGAGGGGAGGGGGTCCCCCAAGGTACACTAATTTCCCCTCCGGGTACACTAATTTCCCCAATTTGTGCCTAAAATAGGCATTTTTATGGCTAAAAAGGGCATTTTAGGCCTAAAATGTGTAATTTTTAGGTCAATGTTATCAAAAGTCCCCAAAATACTAGCAAAAATTTAGCTAAAGCTTCCAAGACATGTATTTTTGTGCAGGAACGCTGGGGAGGACACATTCGGCACGGGTCGCTGGCACACACAAACATGCACCTGGAGAGCTACCACGCTGTGCTAAAGCAATACCGAATGGGCCGAAAGAAGAAACGGCGCCTTGATCAACTGGCACAGGTTTTAAAAAAATAGCCGTTTTTCAAGAAAAAACTTGAGTATGATTCAAATTGCAGATGTTGATCGAATCAACATCAACCGACATCCGTCACTACGAGCAGCGGCAAGCAAAATTCGGAGGCTGTAACTCAAAGAGACTGCAAGAAAGCCACGGGTACCACAGAAATGCCAGCTACTTATTCAAATCGATGACGACGACAAATGTGAGCAGCTTGTTTGTCGCAGTTGAAGTTTCTCTTGCGTTTTTCAACGATTCATTCTTTGAACTTCCTTTTTAGGAAAGCAAGTCGACGATAGAGGTTGTGACTGAAAACCAGACGTGGCGGGTTCCTTCCGAAAGTCGTCCAAACATCACCCATACCGTGCGCTGCGTCAATCACACATGCCCCGAGTCGTGCAAACTCATCTGCCGTTACTGTGGAGTTAGCTTTTATCACATCGTCGGTATCAGTAAAAATAAGACCAACCCCCAAACCACTTTTTCGAGAAAAAAGCGTTTGAAGTTGGCCTGGCCGCATTTCCAACACGGTTTGGTTCGGTAGGCTGATGTTTGGCATGTCTACGAAAGGGAGCATGCTGATCATCATAGAAACAAAAGTAGACTTTGAAACATCATATCCAAGTAAAAACAAAGCTATTTGTCGGTTGGTTTTAGTTGACAAAAAAATAAATATAGACCAAGCCCCTTGGCGGAGCAGTTGAAAACCGAAAAATAGCCCAACCCCCATTTTCTCTGCCATTTATTTTTCACCTGCTTGAAAAAGATTTAATACGGGGTTCATTAAAATGTCTTAAAAGAAGCATTATCATTCAAAACGCTTGTTACAGGGGTGGAAATCGGGCCGGGTTACCTCGGTCCGGCATGACCGGATTCAGAAAAAGTCAGCCCGGTCCTATCCGGCCGGCCCAATTTTTTGGGCCGGGTTTTTCTGATTGTATTTTGAAGCAAACGTCGGGTGTGAAAAGATTGTTTCTGTTTGTTGAAATCATTGATTACACATTGAAAACATACATAAACAAAAACATCAAAAAGCTTGTCTGTGGGATGCTTCGATCTCGTGGCTCTCACAACCACAGTCAGATATGCTTGCCACTGTGCTAAAGACGCCGACAGCCAAGCCGCCTTACGATACGTTATAAACGTAATGATCGGGCCAGCAGCGACGCACTCACCGAGAGAGCGTAAAGTCCCTATACAACACACACACAGCTGGGGTATTATGCAACAACTCATGTGCTGAAGCAATCTTTTGTGTGTGTGTGTTGGAGTCGCGTGCTTTGGGGCTTGGTCTTTTTTGTCCGCGAAAATTGCTCCGCCAAGCAACTTGGTTTTCTTTTTCAAAAACAAGAAACTAGACCAACCCCCAACCGGAACTAGCAGGTGTTTTCAACAGGCTGTAACTCAATGTACATAGCGTTTTGAGACAAAATTTTTGGTGAATGTTTAGAATAGTTTGCCAGCTACACGCTGCACACAAAAAGGGGGTTGGTCTTTTGGTGGGGGTTGGTCTTAATTTTACTGATACCGACGACATGTGCCTATTTAGTTTCTGTGCATTTCAAACAGTTATTGTCTTACATCATGTCTTCGTGTCCCAATCAGGTGTGCCCACATCGCTACGAATGCGACTGTGAAATTGGCGTTCGTCGATACCGCCAGGTCCCTTGCAAACACCAGCATGCAGTGAAGCTCATAGACGATTACGTTCCCAATACTGTAAGCTTTGGAAGCTCATACATATTTATTTCTGGTTCACAACATCGGGACCAAGACAAGGGAATTTCACTTTCAGCTGACAGGAAACGACGCCGGGGAGGTAGAAACCAGCAGCTGCATCAGCAATGCAAATCGCAATTGCAGCGACAGGGCTTCCATACTGGCTGCTGTCAGTGACTGGGTGGCCGACTTGCAAAACCAAACACACACAGCTACAACGTTGTTGCACCGAATTCGACATGATGCGGATTACGATCTTCCTCTGAACCTTGTCCAACAGCTACGCAGTCGTAGCGCAAATTGTGGACGCACTGCAAGTGTCATGCTCTCTGAGGGCTACTTACAGCAAATTGATGCAATTTCCAAGTCCAGAGCAAAATTTACCTCACGCAAATTAACCATGGAGAAACAGCGTTTGATGTGGAAAAAACCAAAATGTCCCTATTAGATGACCGCTGTGTGACTGATTTGCTCATTTACTTTTTATTCGATTCAAAGCATTCCAATTATTTTGTCGTCCTAGTCTCATTTTCTTTTTGTTGCCTTTGTCTTTGGGTTCCTGCCGTCATTCTCGGTATTTTCAAACCTATATTCCTGTTTTTGTGAAACGCCGGGGAGGATCGTGGAATTGTGATAAAATTACAAAATTCGTGTTTGTTTTTCATCATTGCGGCACCAAAAAGCGTTTCACGCTGCTATTCTGACAAATATCTGACCCACTATGACTATTATGAAAGTGCATGTGCGGCGCACAGACTAAACAATAAATAAGCGCTTCACGCACGCCCACGCAAACGTGCAAAGTGACACCCCGGACTTATATCAGATGCTCTGTGTTTTTTCAATCTTTTTCTGGTTTGGTTGTCTCATATTAGTCGCGCCGGCTGGCTGGGTTACCGTAAATACCTAAATAGAGCCCCCCGTAATAGAGCCCCCTTCCCGGAAGAAACCAACAACGTTCTGCTTTCGGCACTCCTTCGATACTCGGAACCCAGTTGCCAAGAGAGGAACAATTGAGGTTTTGTTTTCAGGCTTAGGCTTAGGCCCCAGCCACCCCTAATAATACATTGGTTTACATACATAATATGGTTCCTTAACCACAGGGTCCGGAGTATCGAAGGAGTGCCCTCCTTTCATTTGCAGATCACAGCTGCTTCTGGCGCACCACATGCCCAAAGAACAAGATTTTGATATTTTGTGCACGCCGGGGAGGATTTTTCACATACGCTGGGGAGGTCAATAGCGGAATATGTCGAAATCTCAGCTAGCGGGCTGTAGACTGGAAAAGCAGCACGCCGATTACTACGGTGAGCAAAACTATTTCCATTTTGGAGTTCAATTTGGTAGGTTTACTGACTCGAGACGAGAGTCAGGTCAGCTTTGGGCAGTTTGGTTACCGACAATTCAACTTTGAAAACAACATTTTACAGGTCGGTTCCCGTTTGAGCCATCGCGAACCCGGTGTGATTTATGTGATTCAAACGCACCTTGTTCACGGCGCCGCCATCGCATCTGTTTTAATTGCCGGTTGCCCGGTCATATCGCAACCGAGTGCAGTTACAAACCAAGTGAGTTTGTCGATTTGGACAGATTTTTGGGCAAATCACAGCTTTCCGGGTGCAAACTACACAGCAACAAGCTTTTTCATTTGTCAAGAAGCTAGGGGCGTTTGACATCAAAAATGAGCTGAAAGACAGGATGGCCACAATTTTTCAATTCGTATTCAGATTACTGCCGAAATTGCATGAAGCTCGGCCACTGGATGACCAAGGGCTGTCAGTTTCCCAGACGCTGTGTCTTCTGTCAAGGCCTTGGCCACGACATGAGACGTTGTGCTTCAATTGCCAATGGCTTACGAAGGGATGACATTCCACGTTAGTTGGTGAATTTAGTGGAAACAGATGGCACGTTTATCGGCTATTCTCACCTCGTCATCAACACCATGACAAACGGTGTGACCACAAAAGATACAAGCCGGTGTGCAAAGAGTGGATCCAGGGAGCCGCTACGCGCGTCAGATACGCTCATTTTCAATTAATGTTTATGGATGCGCGGATAAAAATGGTCAGGCGCTCTTGCGGAACGCGCGCATAGTTACTACTTGAATAGTTTTTGGCTTTAAAAATAGCGAAATCAAGACAAGAGCGGGATAGAAAATGACTTTTTTGGGATTAGGCCCCTAAAGCTGGATCCGCCATTGCACTAAGAACTTCGCTGTATCTGGGTATTTGAATTGGTTTGGAAGAACATTTAGAATTTTTTTAAAAATTTAAAAGAAACACTGAATTTCCTCGCTTGTAAAGTCATTTGGTCGGAGACCGCCCACAAGTGCCACTAACACCAATAAAGCGCATGGTGGGCATGCTCATTTTCACATTTCAGCACGCTGCCACAACTGTGAACAATGGGGCCACTTTCGCAGAACCTGTCCATGTTTGTCTGCATATCCGGACAGTTCACAAGCAGACAGCCCTGTTGTGCACCAGATGACCGACAATGAGCTGTGTGGTACATGCGCGGGATACGGCCACGAAAGTGGTCAGTGCAGCACCGACCCCAATTTGAAGAACAGCGTGCCACGACTGCCGGGCGTCAATGTTGACATCAACAGTCTGGGACCGCTGGCTGTCAACTATTTGGTACGTGTGTGCATCGATTCCTGTAAGGCCACAACAGAGCATGGTTCAGCAACTTTTTTAGCTGATTAAGTTTAAGAATTTCTAGCTATTATTATTATTCATTCGCTCGTCATTAATTCAGTACTGGGCGTCCAAGATCACCATTAACGAGACTGGCGCTCAAATGTTGATGTCAGCACCCTTGTATGGCGACGTTGACAATCTCAAATTGGCAATTGCGCTAAATCGACATCCACCGCCATCGATGCTCCATCCGCAAGCGGAACGAATGTGGCGGTTTGCTTACGCGACCCGTGACGAATTGGTTGAAGTGGTCAGCGTAAATGAAAATCATCCACATTGGTGCGAATTACAATATTCTTCTGCTTGTTGTGACCCAGTCACCAACTTTGTTATGAAAACACTCAGTGACAGATAGCTCGGTTACAAGTGCGGAACGGAATCAGTAGGTAAGAATATTCTTTGTATTGTCCAAAAATGCCAGATCCCGTTCATGTCACAATAAAGAAGATTGACGGTTAATGTGCATGTCCAATATATGCCTACGTACCTCACCAACCTGTCATTACTCAGGCACAAGACGGAGCGCTCCATGTTCAAACCTGACCATAGCTCTGTGCAATACCCAATCGGTCGCATCACGTACCCGACAACCGCAGCAACACTGTGGCCTCAGCTCTGCGACTGTCCTCCTGGTTGCAACAATTTGCCGTTTTACTGCCGGGGAGGTGCAACAATTCAGGAGGGACGGTTCAACGTTGGAGGCCTGGTTGATGTGTCAGGGGTAAGCGTTCGCTTTTATCATATAAACCTTCATGCAAGCAAGTCTCCTGACTCCTGTACAAGATGCTGAATATGGTTCACCGAGTGATGACAGTCAAATATGGAACTTTTATTTAAGAGTGATGCGCGACGCACGTATGTGCTTAATTTAGTGAATCGGAATGGCTTGGAAACCGTTTTTGTTCACTAAATTTGCATGAAAATATAAGCCCCACAATCTAACAGAAGCCCCTAAAATCATGGCAGAAAATAGAAGCCCGGGCTTCTATTAGAGGAAAGACGGTATGATATGAAAAAGCAAGATCACTCAAACACCCAAATTAGTCCGCTGCTACGACCAGTCCAGTGAATCGTTAATGTAGCTAAAACGAGCCCGTAACTTCAATAATCTTTCAGTTTGAAATGGTAAAGATGGATGGGCACAAGCGACAAACGCCGGCGGAGCAATCAGACCAACCTAGCTCATCCGCAGTGTTGTCGATGGACATTGCAATCCCGAGCTGGAAATGGATCCCACCGATGACGGACATGAACGATGGATTTGTGGTTGGTTCCTATAGCATTTTCTCAGTGATAGCCAGAGTCGATAGGGAAAACTGGTCCCGCTTAGCCAAAGACCACAATGAAGTCGGGTAAAATTTTTACGCCAAAAATTGCCATGGGCATACTTGGCATATAGTCCAGTCACGAGCTCATGAGACGACTTGTTTAAAGCTTGCTTGGCCAGATTTAAAAATGCTCCGGCTACATGTGTTTTCGCAAACAAAAGAAAGAGATGAGGCCGACAGACATGATGACTGTCCAGCTGGCTGACCTCAATTTGTTGCGTGCTTACGCGAACATGAACGTTGCTCAACACACAAATGTTTTGGAAGTCAAAAGGGAATTTACGCACCGAGGTGGAGAGCGTGGTTTTAAAAAAATACGTGCGTTTCTCGTTCTTCCATTTCTGAAATACGTGGAACCTGAACATTATTGGATTTGCATAAGCGTAAGCCTGCTGCATTCTGCATAAGCCAACTTCAAAAAAGGCGTCTCATGAGCTCATGGCTGGACAATACACAGAGCGCAAGCTACTGCAGCACAGTGGATTTTCTTTTGAACAACCATGTGGCGCAAAGTTGTTCTGGCCTCGTTCCTGGCTGTTCACCACTAGGGTTAGAGGTCGGGGGAGAGGGGTACCCGAACTCTGACATCTGGACAAACACAACACCTGACACTTGAAAAAACCAACACCCGACACTTGTGAAAGAATTCGACACCCGACATTAAATGTTTGGACCAAAAACAGACCAAAAAAGTTCGCTCGTGATCAGTTTACTGAATTCAAGTATTTTTGAACAACATGAGCACCAAACCGCCACATTATGCGCCACCGGAAACATTTGGTTCGAAGAAAACTGTCCCTCAAAATTCTTCGGCTCACAGCAAGCAACGTTCGCATTTCAGGCATTCAACATTTACGTCAATGACCATTATCGTTGCTCCAAATCGCTGAATGAAATCGAACAGCTGATCACTAATATGAACGGACAAAACTACGGACACTTTAGGTTTGAAATTGCCTCCATACAATGTCCTGCGAATACAGTACTAAAAATCGAATAAATTCACTGTGCTGACTAGAGCATGGTGGTTTTGGTTTCCCGTTTCAACCTGCCTTCTCTGACGGGCGGTACACCAGGGCATCGTCAGTGCAGTTATATCACGTGAACTGTTTGCGAAAAGCGAGTGAGCGTGTGTTATGATCCTTTCTCTTATATTCTTCAGCTTGTCCCCTTTCATTCGAAACTCGAATGTGCAAGCGCGACGAATCGAAATTGAAACATTGATGCGCGAAAGTCAGTTACTTAAAGTTTACTATGTATGGTGACATTCATACGTGGCTGCTGATTTGGGAAATGTTACACGTCGTAGAATACAACGTGGTGCATGAGGCTTTTTTCTTTCTGTTTGTTTTATAAGCACACCACCTCCGAAATCGGGCTCGTGTTGGCGTAGTTTGCCCATATGAACACAACATCCTATTCCAAAACTGCCTGTAAGCACTTCGAAATTTCCAGTTTGCTCGACCAAGAATGCAGCTGAATCGGATTTGATGACGAAATTTCTCGGTGGCGGTGCGCACAAGGGCGGCACAATCGGTAGCGTCTTGGGCTCATGCTCGCCGCAAGCCGCACAACAGTCGGTGACTGAACAGGCCGTATCGAGTGTGATCACCCCAACAGGTAGCTTTCAATACAATAACGCTGGCTTATTGTCCATGAAATCATTTTCGTTTCCATGCGTACTTCAGTGCAGCATCATGCAGCAGAACAGTCAGCTTCCCCACATGCTGATGTTGCGTGGTTCGACCACTTGCGCAACGATTTGGGGATCGATGAAAATGAGGTTTGCCAGTTTCTTTTGTCCAAGTGAAACATAACCAACCGATTTCACAATCACTCCTGTTTATCCGTTGCCCGTTCATGTTGCAACGTATTCGTACAGTCCACCCTCTTTGTAGTGACATGCTCCGAGCATTTTTGGTCATTGCAAAATGTTCACAATGCCAGAGTGGTATGAATAGAACGTATTACTGACCAGTGGCCTACAAGCCATGTGCGATTAACTAGGGACCCAGCTGTCGGTCATTGTGTGTTGAGGGGTTCACTTGAGGTGGGTCACTAGAAAGAGGTGACGCTGCATGCGCGAAGTTTTTCTCATCGTTGTCCTCAATAACATCACTATAATAATGTATGCATAAATGACACAGGAAATGAATTCGCCAACTGATGAAGAAAGCCGGGGAGGAGAGTGGGCGAGCTCTTCAAGCTCATTCAATGGCGAGTTGAGCATGACACAGAAGTCCCACGTGATTCAAAAGGTGACATTACAGTGAAATTTCTATTTTATAGGTTTCTATAAATAATAGCACTACCATACACAGGCATGGAACTGGGATTGTTCGTCGTCGCCAGAAATTCCAACATTTGATTCTGTGTGTGCAACAGAAATTGAAAGGTTTGTAGCCCACGTTCCGTGGAATGAAAGACACTGGTAAAGCTCGCTCCGGGCGGTCGTTTGGGTTTGGAGTTGTGTTGGGTCCAGGCTTATAATTGGTTTCAATATACTGTCGTTGTTCTTGCACTGTTCAGACCTGAAAATGCAAGGCAGCTGCAGCTGCTACAGCAGTCAGCCGAAGTGCAGGGCGGTTTGGGCCGAGGTCAATCGCTGCTGGCCGTTCGTGACTCGACATTCAAATGATGTAGTTGATGTTCCCTTGTTTTGCAATTATTTCTATCCTCACTCGTTTCTTTGTGCGAACTGTACATACATACTGTAGCTGCCACTGGAATGCAAATTAATTTCGTTCACCACGCTACATTAATCCACTCTGTTTGTTGGTGATGCTTTGAAGGTAATACAGATGTATTTTGGTGTTGATTCTCGTATTTTCAATGCGGGTATATTACGCACGTACGGTTTTATAACTTTGCATGTTCTTATCGTGTCAGTCACTTACATAATCACATTAATCCTATTTGTTTTTGTACGCCGGGGAGGTAATACAGATGTATTTTAGTATTAAATCATGTATTTTCAATGCGGGTGTATTACGCACGAGGTTTATAACTTCATTCTTATGTCAGCACTCATAACACGTATCTTCTTTTTTCGGGGGAATTTTTTTTTTTCTTTTTCTTCTCTTTCTGCTCCCAACTTTTTTCGGGGGAATTCTTCTTGGTTCTTTCCCTTCTCGCTACTAAAACCCCGCCCCCCCCCCTCAAGAAAAAAAAAAAAAAAAAAAATTCCATTGGTACATGTTACATATGTGCGAGCGGGGAATGAACAACATTAAAAATCATATATTAAAATAAAAGTATCACCGTACGAGCAGCAGCGGTCTTCTGAGTGACGCAGACGCGAAGACCTGCTGCTTGTGTGATGCTGGTAACAAAAACTGGCAGGGCCTGGCTATTTTTGACTAATTATTTTGTCGTCAAACAACGTAATCAACGCCGGTTGTCAACTGAGCTCAGGACGTGTGCGCTATGTAACGCACGTGAGTTGCGTGCATTTCATGCCGCAACCACATTACAGATCAAAATACCCTAAATTTATACCACAGAATAACAGGCAGAATATGCAGTCAAAAACACAGTATGCTGCGACGATCGATGTTGACATTATACAGTCTGAGTTGACGATGAAAGTCGATGATGTCAGTTAATGACATGGACCCATGCTTTAAGCTACCAAACGTAGACGCTATCAAACACAAGCATTGTAGATTGTTTTTTTACAAAAAAACGAAAACATGCCTGTGGGTGGGGCTTGTGCGTTTTTATGGCGTTTTTTTGCTTTCGATACCAATGCCCAGTCTGCCTGTTGACGTTTTTGTGTTCTCAGCTTCCTTTATCAGTGATTATATGAAACAGTCAGCGCGTAAAGTGGATCAACGAACGAAAATAACAACAGGAAGCCAGTTAAGAAATCAGACGTTTAAGTTTCCAAACGCAATGAGACAAGAAAACAATATTCGGAGTAGAAATATTAATGTAATATAACTACTACAATTAACAACGACAACATGTAACTAAATACAAAAAACAAAGGGAACAATTTTAATTTATAATTTTTTCTTCACTTTTCTTGGCGGACTGGGAGTCGCGGAAGAACTGTCACTTTGATCACTACCATCATCGGACTCACTTTCACTGCTTGAACTCGCCTTGGGTTTGGGTGCAGACTTGGTACGACGACTGCAAAATTATTGACATTGTCAGCAAGTGCGATTTGAAAAAAATTTTATTTTTTAAATAGAGGAATTGAAAAATCCACACGAACCCTGATGTATCCCGCTCTTTTTCGTTCTTCGCCGATCTCGCGCTTGAGGCGCTTGTTGGTTTGGTTCTAACTCGGTGATCCGGAGACCTAAACAACGGAAAGGACTTTGATCGAAAGTAGATCGTGGCTGGTCTTAAAAAGCAAGACCCTTTGAACAATAACGTCAAGACAGTGATCCGTGAGAACTTCGATCTGGATTGGACCAGTTCAAAAGTCGCTTGTTGACCAGAACGCCTGGTCAAGGCAAGTCACGCATATGTGACCAAGATCAACAAGAGCAAAAGCCCATTCGTTACAAACTTCATTCGCACCAAAATCACTAACAAAATCATTCACGAACCTCGATGCCGAACGTGACACCCGTTTCGCGGCCGATCTTTGTCGTTGTTGTTCTCTGCGTGCGTCCGTGTCACTGTCGCTGTTGTGTCGTTTTCGCGCCGGCGGTGCCTGACGGTCACGTGATCTGAAATACATAAAAGGTCATTCAATTTTCTGGTATAGTAAGTTCCTAATTTCGTTGTCTCATGCATTTCTACAGACGCAGGGCAGTTCGAAGTCGAGGCAGTCCCGTTCGAAGTCGAGGCAGGCAACAAGGAGCTTGTTGCCTGCCTCCACTTCGAACGGGAGTTTCCCTGCGTCTGTAAAAACACATGGGGCAACGAAATTAGGAATTTACCACACTCTGGCAGGTAAACGAAGCATTCAGGTAGCCGCTATTTGAGCGCGACATCAATCATGGCCCGTGCGCATTCTGTTAGCATCCGCAGCCGGGTGCGGGGTTGACTTCGACTTGGCACAAACACGTTCTTATATAATAAATACATCCATCCGTGAAACATCAGCCAGCTGGCCATCTGGGTCCGTGCACAATACGTATGTGTGCTGCACAGACAGTGCGCAGGCGGCTGGCTGCTGTTTCACAACAGTGTGTAATGAGCAAAAACGTTTTGTGGCCAAGTCAAAGTCAGACCCGACCTCAATCACAGCCGGGCCGACCCAGCAATGTGCCCACCATGTGACAGCTATGGACCTCGGAAATGTTTCGTCGCGCACGCAAATAGTCCCGATCATATCATTAACACCAATCACGACTTTTTTGGGTGGAATTTTCGAAACGGCGTAAAGGTCAGTTGGGCGTAAAGGTCGGTGTAAAGTTCGGTCGAAAGCTCGGTCGGCGTGGCTCGGTGTAAAAGTGAAACATTGCCTGTTATTAACGTGGAATGTTTCAAGTTTACACCGAGGTCTATCACACTGAGCTGTCGACCGAGCTTTCCACCGACCTTTACACCCAACTGACCTTTACACCGTTTCGAAAATATCACCCTTTGTGTGCGATTGCCAAACCGACGCCCAAAAAAACACCGTGAAAAGCACCGAACCCGGATCTTGACAGCGAACTTCGTTTCACAATTCCATGTTGT
>JASAMV010002179.1:0-46143 GCA_030248065.1 Rhynchonema sp. JSB1_4
GGTCATATGACTCTCTTGAATCAATAATTGTTCGAATTTTCTGTATGCCACTGTTTTGATCGGCTTAAAAGTACTTTGTTACATAGCCGTCAGGGAGAACAATTACGCTGATTGATGGCATTTGATTTCAATATCATAAATACAGCAAAATCATTTCACCGAGTTTGATTATACAGCCGAGCCATGTGTGATTTCAGTACGCACCACGAAGCCCCTGCCGCCTGTGTTGGAGCCTTTTGCGCCCTTAATTGGTCAATGGCATTCCAACTACACTGGTCACAGACGTCATCCGACGAATTTCCCTCCTGAATCAGGCGGCTACGATGAGTATTTGACATTCGCCGTCGCCGAAGTGCCCATGTTCGGTACACCGTCCATTAATTATACGTTAGTTCTTTTTTAAGGGGATTGCGAAACATCAGCCGCCCAGGTTTTCATTGTTACTTATAATAAAAACGGTTAAGGCATTCCACAAAACTGAGTCACCACGAGTTGCGTTGCTATTGTTGGTGTACCAACAAGCCGATTTCCGGGGTTTGTCACCCGCAGCCGCAGCGATTGCTGCTACACATTTGTTGGCCCTGCACAGGGATGGAAAGCTCCATGACACCACTTTGATGTTGCTCCTCTCTATTATTTATTGTAGAACAGATGATTGCTAATTTGATTTGTTTGCAAATTACCGTAATTTTCATTGATTATACTACTAAAACCGGAAGACGTATGTATGTGTGTGTGTGTGGCCCCCTCCCTCGGAGGTGCGGACGGGTCAATTTTCACGGGTAGCTTTGGGTATGCTAACGATTCTTCGGGGGGGGGGGGGGGTTACGGCACGGGCGCGGCGCTGTAGCCGTGCCGTAGGCACGGGTCCCGTCTAGCCATATCTAAATTTCACATGATGCGATATAGATATGCACTTCGGCGGTGGTGAAAAAATGGCCGCCACTCACAAACTCACATTCACAAAAGCCCACACACTCACAGAATCCATAACTTGTTTCAGGTCGCACTGTATCAGTCATGCCGACCCGAGCGACGAAATGATAGTGAACGGTTTTCTGACGCTGAACTCACGAGCGCCCAAAGATCGACCCGAGCAAGTAGCGTTGCTAACAACCAGCAACGATGGTTAGCGACATAAGGCGGAATATGGTTCTTTCTGATCAAAATATGAAGTTGTACGCTTTTTTCAGGTTTGGTCATTGTGGAAGAGGGCACTTTCGAAAATCGCAGCCTGCTGACTTTGCGCATCAAGTATGCGGTCAAAAACCCGCGTAGTGTCTCTCTGATGGATCCTCTAGATACGGTTCGACTTTTAATGAAGAAAAAAGCTGAATTTTAATTTTTAATTTCACAAAAAATACCCTTTCTTTTTCAGGCTCAAAGGGTTTACGTGCTCAAAGACAACTATTTACAAGAAACAGTGAACAGGTTGAGAGAGGAAGGTGGAAAAAATCTATTCACCAAATATTTTGCAAGGGTTGAGTCAAATAAGTCATTTTAGAGATTTTGTTTCGTTTTATTTCTTTTTTTTGTGCGAGAGTGTACCATTGCATAGTTGTGCCTTGCCTGATTTATTATGGGTGTTTCAATACTGTGCAAGAAAACTCATGTCTTGTTTTCTTTATTTCTCTTGCGTTGAGTTAGCTGCAAAATATGTGATAAAATAATCACAAACCAAAATATACGTCATGCAGTTACTTTGATCATATTTAACATCCCTGTTATCGTAACATCTCACTTTCTACCACAGTTTAAAAAACGAAACGCAAGGAGACAGATGTGTTTGTAACAACCCATTAAACATAACAACACGGACAAGGTCAGCCAGTCATACCAGTCTGGGCCGACCAAGCAGTGAAATAAATAAAAAGTTTCCGCGCGATCAAAACCAAAAATACTAAATGACGATAAAAAGTTTCCGACCACCATACAGGAATTACAATAAAACAAAGCGCGCACACGCGCACACTATCGTTTTCAATGAATAACGTCACTAAAACAGTAACTTTCACTTTTATTTCGCCGGGGGTCAAAGTCAAAGGTCGGCAGACTACCACATAATCAGGTTAAACGTCAAACAAGTTTTTACGGGCAAAGTTCAAAACAGGCAAACAACGTTTCGGAAATTTTCGCGCTCCGCGCGCGCGCGCAGAAAACCGGTGGCTGTATTGCATTCACCACGAATGCGGCTTGCAGGCAATGAAGAATCTGTCATATTGTGTGTGGTTCGCCAGTGAAGTGAAGCACATATACGAAACAACTTGCTGATTTTTAGATTCCAGTCTGGCCCGAAACATTCGTAACACACAGTTAATAGTACACTTGCAGGCTCTGAAAATACACATCAATAAATACTCGCATGCATGCGTGATACGTGTATGTATGAATGTTGTAGATACAAGATTTGCCCCGCGACGAAAAATTATCCCTGTGAAAAAATATCGGAAAAGCATCCACTATGTTGTGTATGTTTTGTTACACATGCATGCACTTTCTTCGTGTGTGTGATGCATTCTTGTAATGTGAAGTGTTGTGTTGAAGTTTTTTTTCAACACAAATCACCCACTCCATGTTGAAGCATGTACACAAATCTGGTATAGTGGGAACATGTATGTTATACTATGACACCATATTTCAACACTGAGGCGCGCGTGTGTTTCCTCACGAAAAACGTTCTCTTCTCTTTTTATTCGTGTGCGCGTAAGCCGACCGGCGCAGCCACACCTTTCTCTCCTTTCTATTGACATCAACTTCGTACAGAAAAATCGGAAATAATAGGAAGTAGTCTTTCTTCATATATACTTGTGTGCATTCAATTTTTTTGTTCACCCACGTGATTATGTAACTCAACACTCAGCGATAAGTGTGCACCCTTCCATTTCACCATGCTCTTTAGCAAGGTGTGTGATAACAACCGCAACCCCCAACCCTGTCCTGTTGAGTATACTACACCGCGGAAAAGTCGTTTTCAGTTCGATTTAAACTCTAAATACACTCTGTGCGTGTGGCAAGTTTCCAATTCAATGTTTTGAGGAAATGTGCAGCTTTTCGTTTGATGAGGTGTTTTTTTAAGTTTCTGCTGCTGTTTTTATATATGTGCATATGTATATAACTGGAATATGCATGCGGCACACGGGCCCAGAGCTCGTTCTGGGTGAAGATGACCCGGTGCACCGTTGGGTCTGCTACCTAACCGGCAAGCAAGAGAAATGAGTGCTTTGTTAATTTTCCAATCATCGTTCTGACACTGATACACTTGTTTTTCTCTTCAAATTATTTTCAGAGACGCTCATCTCTCAACCAATTACACACCCCTTTAAACTAAAATGACTCGATTACTATCGTTAAGCGTATTTCTGGTCAGTCTGCATTGTTCGCTGGCGCAGAGTGATTTGCCGGGAAGTTTGGCTAAATTGGACTGGCTCAAGGGGAAATGGAGATCCGAATTCAGCGGAAAAGTTCGTGGCTCATTTATATCTCAAAATAGGGAAAATACATATTTCTGTTTCCTGAACAGTACTCCGTGCGATGAAATCTTCGGGGTCGGTTATTTTGACCTGAGCGTGAGAAAAATTGTCAAAGATTGGTTTGGCGTACTTGTCAGCTTTCGACAGCTCCGAGACCAAGATCGTATTTTTTCACATAGTTTCTTTGAAAGGCAATTTTGAAAGGCATTTGAAACCACATCCGTCAATCGTTTTGTCATAGTCCAACAACAGTGGAATTCATGCACTCTCTGCGCGCCTGAATCGCAAAGCGCGAAAGCCAGCCCATTGCGTCAGACCGAAAGCGATCAGCGCAGGCTTCCTGATCTGCGATCACTTATTCGACACCCAAGAATACAACCTTGTGGATCACGTTTCGGTCCGAATAAAGAAGCGCGATTTTTGCGCGTTTTAGAGACGAATTCAGGCCATAACGCAAGGCGCATCATAATAAACTTGAGATTGTTGGGCGACGACTTCACCCAGGCACACAAATGTATAGTCCTTCATTTTATTATCGGTCCTAACAAAAGTATACAGCAAATGTTTCATCCCAACAGCAAGCCATCAAGTAGCAAGCATGTTTTGAGCCACCTTGTCGACGATCACTGCTGTTTTCAAGGCGTTGAAACATTTTCTGTATACCGCCTCTGGACTGTTATAAAACGGAAACACTATATACCAAGGTGGATATTCATGTCGTCTCGTCGTCAGCTCAGATAACACCAAGCATCAAGCTCGTTCAGGGCTGCTTCAGTTGACGACCAATGTCGACAATTTCCGTTGACGACTAAACGATAAGCCTGTAGTTGATCGTGGTGGATCTGATCTGCCTTTAACCTTCGCGCAGGTCTTCTGGCCCACCGTGCCCACGATGACGTACGGCGAAGTGTTGAGCGTTGAGATGGCCCCGACAGCCAAATCGAGCGGCGTACAATTTCTTAATTTCAGGTAAGCTATAATTTTCCAAAAATTCTGTTCCAAATATGAAAGAAATTTTTTCGCCGAGATTCGTGCCATCCCGGCAGTTTGTTGCTGGGGAGAATTGCAATGTATTTTTACCGAAAGTTTACCTGCAACCGCAAGGAAATGGTCTCTCTTTTGACATTGACTTTTCTTGCTGAATGTAATTCCCCGCCTTGAGCAAATTTTGGGAACTTCGAAACGAACTAATTGAGAGCTTCCCTGAAATCCTTCGTGCACACGTAGACTTTCTGTTGCAGATGGGGCTCTGCTACTGGGACCTTTTCAAGCGCGGGACCCGCCAACTGCTGGGTCCGGACCAAACTTGCCCAAGAAGCCTAGTGCCAGTTGAGTTGGTTCGATCTTCAGACCCATGATCGGACCCAGGGGAACCCCATGTATGTATAGCAGACTACCACGTAGAATAGCGGTGCTCAGAATACTCTGATGACACAGAGTTTGGGCAACTTACCCTGGATATTCATGACAAGCTCAAGTTTCTGTAGAGTGCTCAATCAATAAGTTACTAACAATATTGGTAATTCCGCCCCATATCAAATTACAGCGCCCGCGCGTGGTCACACAGCACCAAGGACCACTTCCACGATGAGTGGGGGTTTTTGACGGTTGATGATAACGGTAATGCAACGCTGATGACTGCAGGAAATAATGGTAAATGAAACATCATGTTATTGCTCCAAGTTGTGATCAGTCCCACTTTTCAGTGACATGATCGGGGGGGGAATATCAGGGTTTTTTTGGCTAATTGTTTTGTCGTTAACGCAAATCGT
Organism: Rhynchonema sp. JSB1_4; assembly: GCA_030248065.1. Taxonomy (NCBI): domain Eukaryota; kingdom Metazoa; phylum Nematoda; class Chromadorea; order Monhysterida; family Xyalidae; genus Rhynchonema; species Rhynchonema sp. JSB1_4. Next base: position 5,243 of record JASAMV010002179.1, read on the forward strand.
CAACTCTGGTCGTGAATTCAAGCAGCCCTGAATGAGCGCGAGAAATCTGTAGACTGTACCCGGGTGCAATTCCAGGCTGAAAGTTGAAGTCGCGTGCACGCGCGTGCAAACAGGAAGAAAGTCGTCACTTCAAGCAGCCCTGAATGAGCGCGAGAAATGCGTGAACTATACGTGGCATGAATTGACGATGATGGTTGACCATGTGCGTTGACGGCATGAATATAAGCCGATATGAATATATATGAGTTCGGCGGCGGCACAAAAAAAAGGGGAACCCAACAAGCCCCAACACGCCCCACCCACCAGCACCCCCGACCTTTACACCCACCCATCGTAGCCAATATCGCGATGGAGAAGCGTCTAGTTGATATCAACGGGAGATTGTGGCAATGTGGAATGTCCGTCACTTTGGTTTTAGAATACAGTACATAGGAGTTTCACTCACTATGCAGAGACTGCAATTCACTACAAAAAAACTCTTTATTCTGACCTGGTGAGATCGTTATTGTGGGGTGAGATGGATATCATTCCAACACTCAGCCGTATCCACTCAACACTGGTGAGAACACGTTTGATACGGTGCCAGAGGGCACCAATTATACATTAAATAACACAACATAACACAACTGCAGGATGTGGGTATACATTAAAATTGTCACAGGGGCACTAGACCCCAGCATAGACCCCAACATAGTTTTTCTTGAGAAATATCGATCCTTCAATTAATTAAGGGTTCACAACATACGAAGTCGGCGAGGTTCAGCCGAACAAAATGGTGTTGGAGTTGAAAGACATCGGCAGAATTTCATTTTCGCGCGATTTACCAGTTGAAGCGGTGGGTTTTCGCGATTTTTGCACCCATTTGGCACATACATTTGGTTTGTGATTTAAAAAATGGGTTGAAATGGAAATATTTCTTGACTTGGCCGTGTGAGCATTATGGCAAAAGCAATATCCTTCGAGCGTAATGTTGCCATACCGTATCATTGGAAATTTATTCACATAAAATGAGCGTAACAATATTAAAAACATTTTTGACAATTGCCCCCAAACAAATTTAAATCTTGTTTTCAGCTTCGTCGCACATTCATACGTCACGATGATTTCTATCTGGAACAAGTATTAGAAATGAGGACAGCCACGCATCCAAAATCGGGCTTGTTGGAACACACCAGAGTGATCTACACTAGGGTCAGGGAATAAATTGTACAGAAATGATGTGCTGAAGTTAAGTACACGCTTGAAGGTCCCCGGCTAAATGTCTGCACTTTACGGAACCAACAACACTCTATACCGATTCTGTCTGTCAGTTAGCCGGGCTGAAACTCCGTGTACCCGTGTTTTGCCAAATCAAAACGTATTTTGTCCACAAAGTGCATTTCTTTATTTTACTTAATGATATTTTTGTCTTTCATTGTTGCTCTTGCGATGTGACATGAATGCATCATTCTATTTGTGGCGAGACTGCTGTTTCTTTTATTGTGTCGCTTTGAATAAAGCCGACAAAATGACTAGCTCTGTTTTTGTGCATTAAACTGCGTGCGGAAATATGCAGGCGTAATAATTACTCATTACCTATACGTTACTCATTGCGTTACCCTGGATTGCAACCCCCAATGAGTAAAGAACACACGGGATGACTCACTATAAAATCCCCACGTGGGGCAATCAAATGGAGAAGACACACAAGATACGAATGCTTTGAATGCCAGAAAACATGTCGCTAAAAACAAACTCTAATCTGGTTACACATTGACAACAAGCTCATATACATAGTGGTACGCCCGTTGCCTCCACTGTCGTTTTGCGTTACGGAATTTTCGAAACGATGTAAAGGTCAGTTGGGCGTAAAGGTCGGTGCAAAGTTCGGTCGAAAGCTCGGTCGGCGTAGCTCGGTGTAAACGTGAAACATTGCCTGTTATTAACGTGGAATGTTTCAAGTTTACACCGAGGTCTATCACACTGAGCTGTCGACCGAGCTTTCCACCGACCTTTACACCCAACTGGACCTTTACAACGTTTCGAAAATATCACCCATATACAGTGCATACGATCGAGCCGGTGTGGGCGGATTTTACTCCACGTTTGCGCGTCTGAAAAATGAGACATTATGTGCGTAATCCCACTGATTCCATGGAGACGTAATGTTCCTAATTATAGTGGCATGGTTGTTTCAAAAACACAACACGAAATTTGTTATCACGGTACCCTGAGCGGCACATGAGCAGCGCAAATAATGGTGCTGCACTTCGTGTGGGTGCGTTTGGCACGCACTTTGAAAAATGGCCATGGTGTTGCAAGCGATAGCTAATGTTTCACTATATACATATACAGTGTACGTGTATTTATAAGTGTACACCCCGTTTATTCGGACATTTAAATGTGTACGCTCCTTTCTATGACACCTCGCTTGCAGCTTAGAGAATCAATCAGGATCACCATGAGGAAGACGTAACGGAAACGGGAACCTCATGAATTTGGACTCAGCTGCAGGTGAATATTGAGAGCCATATATTCTAGAACGTGTTGATCCGAATACCACAAGCGATCGACTTCCTTATGTTCAAATGTATAATCCGCTGCTTGATGGTTTTGACGATTGAGCGACACGCAGCATCCTTGAAGCAAATGTGGTGCACTTCCTATGTACATGCTTGCGCGTGCAACAGCAGCCTGCAGAAAAGCGCACTACTTGATGGTGTAAATAAATCTGACAACCGTGCGGTCTTACTCTGACAAAGAATTGTCGGGTTCCATTCTGCTCATTATGTGGAGTTGTGACTGTGTAATATGCGTATTTCTCGCTGCTCATTCAGTGCTGCTTGTGTTGATGACGAAGGTTAACGGCAAAGAATGAGCTGGCATAGGGGCCTTCATGTGTACATTCCTATTCGGGTGACCTCTTGAAGGCACGTGATGCACTATGACGTGGTGGGCGGGATTGTTGTTTCGACCCGAAGTCTAATACAGTGCAGCCTTGGGTCTTATCAGCTAGAACTATGTATATGGAGGGCCAGGAACCAGCCCGAAAGTCCCGGGGCTACAGTGTCGTCGCGAGTAAAAAATATAGTCTGGGTGAAACCTCACGAGCCACAAACGCATCCGTGAGTTGTTGTTGTCGAGCAGGACTTGTTATTGTGCCTTGACAAGAGTTGCCGTACACCTGACACATGTCATATAAACGTACAACGTACCACAGTCAGCTGTATGCTTCGAGGGCACGTGAATCACATGCGCTTCACGTGCCCTCGAAGCACAACCGCGAAAACAGCAAATCGCTGCTTGGGCTTTTTGTACATGCGATCGAAGTGCGGCACGTCGCTCTACAACTTGGCAACGGACGGGGAGATCCAAGCTCATCAAAGAAAGGTTTCCGTTTTGTGATAAGAAAAGGTTTCCAACCATCTTAGTTCAGGTCAAATGATTTTTTATTAAGGTCGCGTGCACACATGTGAGACCTAGATTTAGCCCCGCGTCACGTTCAGTACTTTACTACCCCACCTATTACGTAGATGCTTGTTTATTCGTGCGTTGTAACTTACGCTTTGTTAGTAACCACGCGAAAACTGGGTATCTTTTACGTTAGCTTTATTTCATTCATTGTAGTATTTTCCATATGGTACCCACTCTCTACCATGGTTGGATTTCAATGTTTCTCACCTGTCGCCAAACACTATTAGTTTTCATTGTGGTGGGGGCCAAACTGCCGCCTCGGTGCCGTCCCGCTGCGACGTTTTTTGCATTACTATATATACTTTTTTAAATCAGATTGATAACCTCACGTTGCTGATTTCGAACCATTCGGTAGAAGTCACCCGATCGATTCACCATGCTTACTTATGTAAACATTTCTGATTAATTTTGCCTGATGTTTCAAAATTAAAAGCAGCGTGTGCAAACAGAAACACCCTATCAGCCGCCCCTCCCCCTCCCACACCCCAAGAACCGTTGACACAGTAATTCTGACGTCAACAAAAACACAGCTAAACGTGGGTACGGTAATGCCCGACTCTGCTCACAAACAAATTTGTAGGATGAGGTCTTTTTAGATAAGTTATACTCATCGCTAACAGCACTGATGTGTTGATACAATTGTTTCATGTGCATTTCAGGAGCCGTACAATTCAACTCTGGAACGGTTTTTGCTGAGAAAATTGAAAAGAACAAACGTTTGGTGGAGAAAACCAACGATTTAGAGTTTGATCTGTGGAAAAGTGTTGCCCCCAGAAAGAGCGCTAGGGGCGGGCCCCTATTCTGACTCCATTCGGCGGGGGCTGTATACGGCAAACCACGGCAGTGCACGCTTGTAAAGAGCACTAGGTTCCACATCATAAAGTCTGTGAATCGTCACAAGAATCATCAGCTGTTTCTCAATGCGCTGATTTTATCATTGCAGCATTGATCAAACACTTCGAACCGGGACAAAACCGCGTTTTTTCACCGCAATAATTGAGGTGAACTATTATTTTTGTCTCGTGTATGCGCTGTATTTATTGTTTCACCACGTGGACATTACACATTACCACGTGGACGGGACACAGGGCAGGCTTCACTTTGGGTTTTGGCTTCGTGACCTGCCCTTTTGCTGCTGACGTCTTTCGAAGTAAAGCTGCGCTGCGCGGCTCGTTTTGCGCTATTTATTATTTTAGCTCTATTTGCCCAAATAGTAATCTTAGATAACAGTCGCTGTATCAATACCTGTATCCAGGCACAGCTACAATATGCGTTCTATTATCAGAATAGTTGATCTCCATTCTTCAGATTGCCGTTTCATGTTTTTAGCGTTCGATTAGTGGCTATGATTAATTGGTTTTGTTCGCAACTAATATTGATCAGTATCGTAACCACACATCTGACTTATTGAATTTTCCAATCTGATCACAGTGTTAATTACGACGGATAACCGTCAAGTTGATTAGCATATCGTGCATGACGTCGACTTACATACTACTGGACCCTTCGCTCTTTTTCAACAACCCTTCGGTCCCAGAGCATATTGGTCTTCGTTAAGCTTTATCCTCTAAGGCCGCACTCAGACAAACGCGAAAAGCGAAAAGCGAAAAGTTAACTTTTTGCTTTTGTCTGAGTGCAAAAGCGAAAAGTTAACTTTTCGCTTTTCGCTTTTCGCGTTTGTCTGAGTGCGGCCATAATGTGCATATGCTGCCTGTTATTTAGGATCACAACCTTCACAACTGGAAACGTATTGTGACGTCAGGACATGATTAGCTTGCAATATCTTAATCGTCCTAAGCGTCTGCGTTTGTTGACAGCAAATGCAATTATTGAAACTCGCAAGTTGCAGTTATTGCGTATGCATACTGTATGTATATGCAACCTTGTATTATAGTTTTTTGTTTTATGAGCACGGCAAAAACAGCCTGCAAATCAGGTTTGGCTATATGGCAGCAATTTTAATTTTAACACATCAGGTGTGTACTGTAAATAGAAACGTTCTTATCAAAGGATTGCTTGAAGCTTGATATCAAACCAACTGATGAAATCCATAAAACGATAGGATAAATCCAATTGTAGAGCCGCGGACACTAATCGATTGACATACATATTAGCCGTTATGTAAGTCCAAATTCGGAGCATTCCAAATAAACTCCCCGCTTTAAAACAAAAAATTCCCGAATTCTCTACATTAAGTGAACGAGTAGCCATATCCCAAATTTTAACATGTTAATGTAAATTTCCATATTCGCTGCCGCACAGTAAAGTACGCCCCATAGTTAATGTCAGGTTCTAAACCCGAAAATCAATTTTGTGAAACATTCGGGCAGCCAACACACACGCAGCTTGCCAGCCAGCCAGGCAGCTGCGCGCAATGTTTCAGATCCGAGCACGGTTAGCGTTCGGGTTTATAACTTGACATTAACTATGGGGCGCATTTTGTCGTGTGGCAGCGAATTTGGAAATTTACCATACAACTAACAACTCCCGTATAGTGAATAGTTTCACTTTTCTATTTATCGTGACCGACTTCGCCCTCGAATGGCTCCTTAAAGCGGCCCCGCCGCTATTGTTTTTTTTGGTTTTCGACCTCGGTTTTTTCACTTATACCGTTTGTTGGCATCGAGATCAAAAACATTAGTTTTGACGAACTTCACCAAAATGGCGATTACCCACCGAAATCGATCCACCAAGATGGTCTATCGGGAACAAAACTGTCTGATATTGACGCACATTTGCACACGATGATCAGGAATGCCAAGAGAAATTCAAAATCACTGGGGCGTGATATAGGCGGCGGGTTACGGTAGCCCGATAAAACATTAGCTCTATTGTAAATAATAAATGTTTTGTCAACCTACCGTAACGCGCCGCCTATACCACACCTCTGTGATTTGAATTTACCTTTGGACATCCTGATTTCCATACACACATAGTGCGTCAATATTGGGGTGATTTGTTCCCGTACGGCGATGTTGGTGGATCGATTTCGGTGGGTAAATGTCAGTTTGGTGAAGTTCTTGAAGGTTAATGTTCTTCATCCCAGTGCCAACTAACGATTAATATAAAAAAACCGAGGTCCAAAACCCAAAAAACAATAGCGGCGAGGCCGCTTTAAGCTCCTGAAACGCCTCTCTCTTTGGTGAACAAGATTTGAGGCGCCATAAATTCAGGTATCAAATTAAGCCGAGCTGTGATTTAAGCATGACACGAACCAGCTGAAGTTTAAAAATTGACAAACAGATTTTTGTTATTATATTTCTGTTGTTATGGCCACGTATGCCTATTTCTGCCACGTTTCTGTTGTTATGTATTATATTTCTGTTGCATGGTATTCATACTGTAAATCATAAAACGGGTTGATTCTCTGTCATTGTCCTTCATGATTCATAAGAAAAAAGCAGTCATAAACCACGAGGTGAATTCCATATAGTGAATATTCTGGTATGTGGTGAATAAAATGATGGGTTCCGATCAATTCAATGTATATACATATAGATGGTTGACGGTGTTTGCAAAATTATGAGATGAAACCAAATGATACATGACTCCTTTAAGCACTTTCGACGGTCATTTGATAAAATTTGAACCAGATTCTTATTCCTATGTAAATTACCCCCCAACGTGAGCCACTGTTCACCAAATTGTTTTCCCGATCCAAAGTTATCAGGGGGCCAAGGCGAGTTTTGAGACATGCTTGTGCTTTTGGTGTTCAGGTCTTTCGGTGATAAGTACACCGCTTTCTGTTTTATGCGGTCTCCGTCCCTTACGTTTAGAGGCATTAGGTATACATACATATACATATGTTATGTACCTTGACCAACGAACCCACAGTGGTATTGATACCACGTGGCAATCACGCGTCAACTTTCGGCATCTTTTCCGGTTGGGGGCGGTCACAACAAACAATGTGCGTCATATCGCGCTTTTACCCCACCACACCGGAACTTGGCCTCAAAATGCGCACGCGCACTCGGTAGCAGGCATCAACTTACTGCACCTTACGCCAAAAGTACACACAACTGGAGGAGCATTATTTGGGGAAAATATTTGCTCTATGAGTTGGCGTTCGGTCTGCCTACCTAAGCACAGTGTATAGCGACATATTACGCATTCCACTGAGCGGCTAATTGTTTTGTCGTCAAATCATGTCGTCGAATAAAGTCATCAAACAAGCAGTAATACATATGTACATAAGCCACAAATGAACGCGAAAATAATACAGGTATTTTCACGGCAAGATGCGACGACATAATTTGACGACATTACTATAAGCCCATTGAGCGAACAAACTGAAACCGTATCACGTTTTTATCCTCTTCGTTTTTTTGTGAATGAGTGACATTTAGTCAACCGGCAGCAGGCAAGGCACTGCTTCCGACAGACTGCGAGGATGAATCTTGACGATAAAATTTTAGCTTGGTTGGTCCAGATAGACCCGAAACCCGAACATGTGAAACATTTTAGGTCGTATGTATTTAAGCAGCAAGAACCGCACAGCGTCAGTGTTACACGGTTCTCGGAAACCAATTGTTTCGCTCGGAAACAAAATGTTTCGCGTGTCCGATTTTTTTTTCAATTTTTCATCGCAACTTTCCGAAACCCCGAACACGCGAAACATTCTCTCCAGAACAGGTGTGCACTGATTCTGGGCGGTATGGGCTGTATAAATACGATCTCTAAAATGTTGCGTGTGTTCGGAAATCGGGTCTATTTGTACGAGAGACCTATAGATATGTATTATGTTTAGGAACTTGACATTAAGCTGACCTACTATACAGTATACAAATGGTTAATAATTGCGTGCGCGCGACCCCACCCCCACTCTGTTATTTTTATAATTCCAATGCTGTCATCAGCATATTTATATGCATTGGTGCAATACATACATACACGTACAAATACACAATGAAACAAAGTACGGTATCCATGCGCCTATGGTTTAACTATGTAGTATAATTACGACTATCTTTATCCGAGGTTGGTGCTGTTTACTTGCTAGTTAGTTGAGTAAATCGCTCCAATATGAAACAATAGGCGGTCCGTAACAAGTTTATGTATTCTTGGAACATATGCCCGTCGTTGTTGCGACAGTAACCAAAAATACATGCTGTATGTACATACCTACATACATACAAAAGCCACTAAATACGTTTTCGGGACTTCCAGTTACTTAACTTGGACTTGCTACTCGGTTAGAATTAAATACGTACAACGGTATAGGTAGGTGCTCAAATACAGTAACCATTGTCTTGTAGGCAGGGTTGGATTACACAACAAAGTAAAAAATTTTGGGAAAATTTTTTTTTAAAAAGGTTCACCACTTTTTTATATTGAAATTTTAAAAAGTAATTCCACTTTTTTTTATTATTTTTTCAGTTTTTTCATTATTTTCTCATTTTTTAAGGTAAAAAGGCATGTTTTCATGCGTTTTATTGCTCATGATTCTCAAAAAATCGCCTGCGGCGCTTATATGTATGTTTGAAATGGTGCTGTGATAGACTCATACAGTTCCCAGTCATCCCAACGACGGGCATAATGCCTGACACCACCGTATACTGTACAGTTATTGAGCGTGTCGTGAGCTATCGACAGACTCTACGTTGCTCGCCTGTTTGCAGTGGTCGTGGATTAGTCATCTGTTGCTTTTGTGACACAAAATGAGCATGGTGTAAGTCTTTATCTCTATTCAAATTTATCACAAAAATTCCCAAACAGAAGGTTGGCCTTCTCTTTTTGTCATATATACCCACACAGTTACCTTCGAGGTTCTCAAAGTCACGGCCAAAGGGATTCGATCATGGTTGATCGACGTAAACATGCAAGTCAGTGGAAAAGTTCTCTTTAGTGTCCCTCAAAACATATCTAACATGATTTCAGCAATTTCATTCTTCAAGAAACCATTTTTTTTGGTAGTACGGAATAAACAACAGTGATTTTAAACAAAAATTAAAAAGTTTTTTTAAAAAGTTCGACAATAAAATCTTTTTAATTCAACCCTGCGTGTAAGTGGAAGCCTAACAATTTGTACTATTTTTGGCACACGCTCGGAAAGAAGGTTATTCTTGTTTATGACGGTCTTTCTTATTCATTTAATCAGATTGCAGTATTGTTGAGAACACATGATCTCACAACACAACACTTCAAGTTTCGTCAGTGCACTACTGCCCTACGATACCGTAGCATGTGTGTATCAGTAAAACATACAGCAGGTGACTGCAACCGAGTGCAATTGCTTTCTTGTAATACCGCTGTTCGTGCTTGCCCAGACGCAAGCGCGCCCGCGAATCACGGAATACCACCCACATGCCAGCAGTCCCCGGACGGAAGACGCTTCTTGTGGTATGGTAGTATCATCATCCTTAATTGGCGGAAAATCTGGTTAAACTGGGGTTTGCTGCGCTCCGCCGTGCAGACAACTTTTTTAGTAGTGCGACTTACCTGAATGCAGGTGCTGCACCGACTGACCGATGTAATTGTTTCACATAGCGTACAAGAACGCTTAGTGTGTTGACAGTATGCATCAACTACACCAGAATTAGCCGTGTCGTATAGTGGTGTTATGATTATACGTGCTTGACTTTTAAACCGGTCTGCTGATGCTTAGATGTAACCACGGATGAAAACTATTGACTTCTCCTATTGCCATTCACGTGAAGCTACAGTATTCTCAGCAACAGTACGCCTGCTGTTACCCGAGAATGTCACGTGAGCTCCCCCCCCCCCGAATTCGGACATTTTCCGAATCGGCCCCCGGGGGCTTCTTTGGGAAAAGATTTTTTTCGCACGTATTACACCGCACCTTACTCTCAAAAACACGAAAACAAGACTTCAACAGAGTAATTTTCATGTTAACAAGCATTTAAGCATACTTGGAAAAATTTTTATTTTAGAATCTCAATGCCAATGCGTGTCCCAAATAAGATTCCAGGGACCTATTTGGCATTCTCCGGTACTTAGCGCATGACTTATAGCTTAGCCTGACTTTGAGCCCAAGTTTCAAGCCTCATTTTTTCCGATACCACTTACATACACTTAACCAAGTGGAACTACATATTTGTATTCTTTTATGTGACATTATAGTGGGCTTTGAAATTTGATATTTTCACAAATCTTACTCTTGTACTTGTTTTAGTGTCATTACGCAGCAGGTATGCTTTTTCATTCAAAACATTCAACCAACGGAGCGCATGGCAGTAGTATTATGTCCTCTCTTTTAACGTTGTTTTGGTGTTTATGCGTGGTTGATGGTCACCCCTTCACGCAAAAACAGCAATATTGTGTAATTGGGAACCACGTACCACACAGATTCAGTCAGAAAGTTAGTATGAGCAGACAGGGTTGGGCAAAAAACGTTTTTTTCAAAAAATCGTTTTTTTTAAAAAAAAACGTTTTTTTTTAAAAAAAACGTTTTTTTTTAAAACGCCCAGATGACCAAAATATGCCCCCAGAAAAATTGGAAAACGCTCATGTTGGGAAGAAAACGTGGTTAAATGAAGTCATTCTATGTGTTCTGAGGCAAAATAAACAGGTTTCAACCCTTTTCTAGCGAGTTGCTAAGATCCCATATCAGACCCGCATCGTGGGACCAACTTTGGCCGGGGTCATCACTGAAAGTCAAACTCCGTATATCGACGTATCTCGACAAAGTAAAATTGGTCGAAAATTTTTTGAAAAAAATGGGACAAAAAATTGATTTTCCTTGATAATCAGGGTACTTTCCCTGAAAAATCAGGGAAAATCAAGGAAATTCAGGATTTAAAAAAAACGAAAAACGACCCAGGCGTTTTTTTTTAAAAAAAACGTCGTTTTTTTAAGAAAAAACGCCGTCGTTTTTTTTTGCCCAACCCTGGGAGCAGATGATCTCATTTTTTAGAAAGCTTCCACCCAAACAAAGAAAACTATCTGTTGTGCCTGATTCATGCAGTGCTGGTGGGCTAGAAACACGGTTAAAAACTAATTTTTTAGATCTGAGAATTTATTGTCCAGCAATAGTGTTCTGAAGCCGTGAAACAAGTGGTTCCTCTCTCGCTTGCGGACATCCATACAGGATCATAACTACACGTCATTATCCAATTTCTAGCTAAACAAATGGTGTGACCGGCGTCCGTTTGCGTCACTAGAAAACAATTTAGTTGGAATAAGCACAGACATCCCCAAAACTGTATGTTCGCCCGTGAACGTTTACGACTAAACAACATACAGCATATAGATTACTCTGATATCAAATATAGGAACACTACTGCAGTCAGGTTCTTTGTTTCTGAAGTGCTGTCCTGCACGTATGTATAAAACACCTGCAGATCACTGCTTCATCGTCGATGCACGGTTTGCTTATGGCTGCGTTGCGCTTGTGCACAGAAAGATTTTTCATTGAAGGTTGTGGTGCTTGTGGCACGCATAACGCGTTGATCACTGGCGGGCGGGTTTCGGCTCCTGCCGTCTAACCCTTGGTTTATTGCGCCCGGAACCATCGTCAGAGACGAAGCGCACAGATCTGCGGACCTGTAAACGTACATATAGGGCTGGCGAGGCGACGTATACCAGCGCCCTACGCACACACTTGGAGACCCGGGTACGACGACACGGGGCGGGTCGGATTTGGACAAACACACCGGTCAACACTGAACAAACACTGAAGAATTACGCAAACCGCATCACAGAATGCCGCGCCGAGTGGCACTGGTCACCAAGGGATTGCGATTCACGCAAGTTCCACGAACATTGCTTCCCGCGGGTTCTTCTTTCTCGATCCCTGATCAACACTGACCATTCAAATCGCAAACTGTGAGACTGAACTGCGATAATCACAAACGTTTTTTTTCCTAGTATAAGGTTATGCGATCCATTCTATCAATGATTATATTGATGTTGCGCATATGCCTTGTGGTTATAACCATGAAAAGTAAAACGAAACGAAACGATCCCTGATCAACACGGTTATTCAGTTTAGTTCGGTCTATTGTTCTGCACAACCAAGCGATCACACTGGCAGCACCTAATGTTTCAATCGATCTATGTACATATATAGTCGTTTGGGACATTTTGGTGTTTTGCGGTCGGCAGATCCGTGCGCCTCGTCCCTGAGAATGGATCCGGGCGCAAATCAAAGGGAGCCTAAACCCGCCCGCCCAGTGATCAACGCGTTATGCGTGCCACAGATACCACAACTTTTTCCGCTGTCGTCAACTTAGATCGTTAACTTTTCGCCAACTCCAATGTATGCATAATTTTTCGCGCTCATTTAGGGCGGCTTGAGTTGGCGACTGTACCACTGGTCGGAGATCATGCTGTTATTTTTGTAGGCGCATTTTTGGAAAATACATAGGCACGTCTCCTTCCTGTTGAGTTCATATCATGCCTTCAGTATACGTGCAAAAAAACAAAGCACAAGAGCAGGTGTCTTAAAAAAAGAAAAATATAATGCTGTTTCCACCCGTTTCCCAAAAAAAACGTGTTGACAAAGGTCAGAATCGAATAACGCCCACAAAGATTTTACTCAGATATCGGTTGGTTACTGTATAACAGGGCACTGAGGCGTCATGTTCAAACATCAGCTGGCAAGTTGGATACTAATGTGTACTGTCAATTATTGTCTTAGGATTTAAAATTTTGCGTCCGGTGCGTATAGGTCGGGCATCAAGTGAGCAAACAGGGGCGCGCCTTTCATCCCTTTTCTTTTTACGTAAAAATATACAGTAATCGTCCTGTTGTGGAGAATGGCATTCATCTGGGTTTTTGTTCATTCACATGATGACATTTTCAAGTTTTATTCTTTTTGTTCCTGAATAATATTTGTGCAACATCTTTGTAGGTATATGTACCTGTGGCACGACGAACTTCGCGTTTTGTTTCAAAAGAAAACGCTTTGGATTGTTTCAACAACCTGTTTGATTGTTGAAACAGAGGTATTATGTGTGAAAAGTCACAAAAATGCTGTTTAGAGCACAACATTAATGGACTTTGCTGCTTTCGGGACAAAAAATAATCATTTTTTGCTCATTAACTTCGCCCCGATTCTATGTAGGTACATATGTACATACCTACAGTTCAGCGAACTTTCCATGCGTATACGCGCCATTACTAAAATGACATTGCAAACTGCAGTGATACACAGCAAGTTGTTGCACTTCATTCTTGCGCATTCCTTTGGAATTCCCATATTCTGCATGTTGCGCAACTTGAGACACAAGTGTTCAGCATTTTTTTAGTCATTACGTCACAACACCTTAAATGTAGTACATACTTACTGCACGTGGTCGCGTACCGCATATTTCCGCTTGTAGACCCCGTGTACTTTTGTCGAGCTAAATACAAAGGACTGCTACTATGTAGTTCGACCGTTGTACCAAACGTCTCCTCTCACGTCACTGTTTTCATATCCTGGGTGGCGAAATGTAAAGCTCCAGTTTCCGCCTCGTGGTGGACGATGTTTTTTTCGAAAATGAGGCATTCTGTCTCAGGCTACCAAAAATATGACGCATCCATCCGCTTTCCTCATAATATTGTGAAATTTGGAACAGTTGTCCTATTATTCACGCTTGTCCATTTTCGTCTTGTGGTCAAACGTGTTCTTGTTTTACAATTTTCGGCAACGCTGCAGAGATGTGCTACAGAAGCAGGTGTAAAGATATACATACCTGCAGGTACTGTATTTGGCCTACCAACGGCGTGACAAAAGGTTGGGATGAAAAATGGGTCGCTCGGGTAATTTTCGTCGGCTAATCCAATTCCGAATAGTTCGTTTGATCACATGATCCCTCCAAGGTGTTTGAAGGGGGAAATCGTCAATTGGGATCATCTTGAAACTTCGCTCAAGAACTGCTGTCCGAGGTTTGGCGCCTGAGTGCTGTATCCGATACTATTCTGATACAGTCGTTCCTTTCCTAGTAAGACCGTTAACGACGTTTTTAACACTTTAAACGGGCGATTCCTTTCTACGTTTACAATGAAATACAAAAACGTCACCCGAAATTCAAATTCTGCTCCCAAGGAAGCCGATAGGATATTGGTCGCACAATGACCATATAAGAATTCATCAAAATCAATCCTGATTTTCACGTTCAGTCACTCTTAACTACTGTGCTATTTGTGATTCTCACAAAACATTTTCAGCTGAAAATAATCAAGCAGATCAACCACGTTGCCACAGGTCTGAAACATTCTCTTTACTGCGTGTTTTGTGTGTGATCGCGCAACGCAACGTCATTGCCCCGTCACTAGCCTGCCTTGCGATTCAGGAAAAAAATTTGACAAATTCTTATAAAGTCATTGTGCGACCAATATCAATTAAACCAGTCGCCCTTAACACGTTAGACAAGTGCATAGTACCGCACCAAAATGCACCAGGATTCGGACTCCACAAACCAAATTGCCCCGCCTACGTCCGATTATTATCTAGGCCACCCCCACTCACTCCATTTTTGTCTAGTCCCCTGTCCTGCTGATAGTTATTTTCGCTCTCGTTTCGTTGTGATGCGAGGGAGGGCGCAATTATCTGAAAGTTTATTCATTCGTTTTGTAATCGCGCGAATTTATAGGTAAGTCGGGCAATATACGTGAGTGAAGTACATACATACTCATGCTCTCGCCAGCGATATAAAAACGCATTCATTGAAAAGAGAAAAAACGAAATGCTGCGCCGATACATTAATTTCGTAAGAATGCGCACTCCGGTACCTTTGCAGATCTGAAATTCTGTCACCCATCAGAATTTCTCATTCTTTAGTCATCAGTCAATGGAACGCCCTCACGATTTAAAGTAGTGTCGTGAGTAACAAAAATGCGGCATACGCCCCCTTGCATACTAGTAAATGCGCAAACTTCTGTTCGTTTTGTTCGTCTTGATTCATTCTATGTTCAGTGGAACCGACACTATCTTTCTGTCTAACTAAAATTATCATCCCCCCACCCAAACACGTACATAACTATATGTATGTATCACAATGGTGGATGTGTTAATTATTCTACTATCCGTTTATCAAAACGTCATCACCGAGTTTTTCTGCCAAAACCGCAAATATTTTAAAGGATTTTAAACGTGTATAAGAATAACTGCAGTGCAAAATATCATCGACGTTGCGGTTTGTCTAAAAACGTCAAATCGATTTTAAAATAATTATGTTAGGACTTTTAATTTAGTTAAAGTTACTCCACTGCGTTCCATCCAACTGTACACACGCACAAGTTACCGTATGTTTATACTTAGTTTTGGAGCGAACATGGGCTTTGTCACCAACCACTTCTAACTTTTGTGTGCAACTGTCATTTATTCCAACTTATAATACGTGTCACTGATGCCCTCATGCATCACTGCATGTACAGTAGATTATTAACCATTAACAAATGTAGTGTGCTGCAGGTGTAAACCCCGGACGGTTTCTCCCCTGGGCAATCTTGTGTTGTGTTCAACTGTCTATTGATATCTAATTATATTATTCTCCGTTTTGTTCACGTTTTTATAATTCTTGCCAAACCATAGGTTTACAGCATAACGCCGCTCTTATCTGATGTTTAAAATCGCTCAACAGTTTACTCCAAGTCTGACAAACAAGCAACGTTTGGCAAAAACCCAAAAAATCTCCACTGAAACCATCGGTACCAATTAAGCTCGTCCCCAATAATGGTTTAAGTTTGGGATTAGGCTCAGGTCTGGGCATGCTCTTAGGCTTTTTCTCAGATTATACCCAAGTTGCATCCTTCGCCTAATTGCAGGCCAAAGCCCAAAAGCCTGATTATTGCAGGCCTAAGCCTAATCCCAAAACTAAACCACAATTGGGGGACGAGCTCTTCCAGCATCAAACTGTGCAATATTCTCAGTATAAATCACTGTAACACTGGTATCAGTAAAGTTATAATTAGACTGAACTGGTGTTTGAAAAGTGATAAACAATGTTTCGTTTTGCGAAACGAGAAAACTCGTTTTTCGTTGTTTCACGTGAAAATTTGAAAACATTGTCACACACCCGCCGAGCCCCATGCTTCCGTCACCAAGGTACACATGTGCCGCACCACTGACGCCAAGCTGTCTGGGCAACCAACTCCTCATGTAATAAACATCACAAACATCATCGCCAAATTTCATTTCTAGCATTATGACGTACTATACTGACAGGCTGAAAGATATTTCTTTAATTGTCACGTTTGTTTTGTTCTGTTTGCTGACATTATAGTCTCCCTCAGTGCAGCCTACTTAGATACATGGTGAACCCACGCAAGTGTGCCTGGGTTGGAAAGCTTTTCCTTCACCACACAAAGAACACGAAGAGCTTATATCAAAAATGAGTCGTTTTATGCCCAGATGTTTACTGTAACTTTAGCATTGCGATAACTGTGATCATATTTCACGCGTAACCATCTGCGTTCTCAGCATCCTTGTTTTGCTATATACATACGTGCGGAGTGGCGGTGATATTTTGCACTTTGAGCACACAGAAAAACTTTCCTATCAATTTCCCGACAAACCCCAGAGAAATTCATAAACAACAACACGTACATTATGTAAATGAAATTGACCGGTTTGCGATCATGTATACGCAGCACACGGTACGAAGCTCAAGAAATTGGGTTACTGTAGTTTACGCCGTCGGTTGCGCTGTAACCATCGCCTGTCACTAGCGTCCACAGAGAAAGAGTTATATACGTAGCAGCACAAAAATGACACGGTGCACAGGTACACATACAGTGACTTCACTGACTTTCTTTTCAAGAAGGGTTTCAATCCAATAACATCAATGTGACGTATCGGGTCAATATTATCCAGTAAGGTTTATATTATCTCAGTTACGGGTGCCACAAGCACCACGACCTTTGAGCGCACCTAACATTGTGCAAGTGCAGCGCAGCCATCAGCAATCCATGCACATTAGCGATCCTTGGCGGCACCCTATGTTTTCGTTGACCTTTTATTTGTGTGTTTTTTTGGAGTCGTGCGCTTCGTCTCCAGGCGCAAACCAAAGGGTTTAGACGGCAGGAGCCAAAACAAGCCAACGGGTTATATAGACAAATTTGCCAGAGGCGTTCGCACTGACGAGCTCTGGCGCCTCGGTCTGTCTGCGAAAGCTGGGCGAAACAGACCAACATTGCACTCAGTACATTGTTACTTCACTCTGTGCACTGCCCTCGCTGTGCGCAGATGTGACGAAAACTCTGGTTGTGAGTTTGTACGGCAATAAGATCGGGTTGTGCGGCTTTTCGGAGGCAAATTTGACAGAGGTGTTCGCACTGAGGAGCCCTCGAGCCTCGGCCTGTCTGCGAAAGCAGGGCGAAACAGACCAACATAGCAACACGCAGTACTGAGCACATTATATGAGTGCCACAAGCAACCGATTGCATTATTTTATAAAATTTGCTGTTCAAAGTCATCGAGCGCGCGCTTACGTCTGTGCAATGAAGCCACTCTAGCTGTTACCGTCATTGCGTATTGTTGTTTTTGTGCTTATCCGTAACACACTTAATAGTGAGGAGGCGGGATAATGTCTAGCAACACAATGGCTGATATTCACGAAACGGTGGAGTAGAGAGTTGAGTGGAAAGTTCAGCGGAAAGTTGATTGGAATTGGAAAAACTTGAGTGGAATGTTCAGTGGAAAGTTGGGTGGAACACAAGCGTTCCATTTTGCAACGCAAAAACATTGGAAACGCCACACCTCCCAACCAAACTGGGTGTGCACAACACAGGAGTGCGTGTATTATTGTTCACTCACCACACGAACACAGTTTGCCCACACACAAACACACACGTCACGCTACAACGTATGCAATGTTTCAATGCTACCGCATCCATTTCACTGAACTTTCCACTGAACTTTCCACCCAACTCTCCACCAAACTCTCCACTCCACGCTTTCGTGAAGATCACCCAATGTGCTGCCCAAGTGTGACACTATTGGTCGAATCGACATGTATGTACTTGTAGGTTCTTCTTGGTCGACATTGTTAAGCAATGTGAGCTTGCTTTTTGATGGCAGACGATGTCATTAACGTTCCGTGAACATTCCCGCACGTCAATAATCGTATCCACCTGCGTTCGAGCCCCAGATGGAAAAGCCACGTTTTGTTCCCGAAAGGATCTTGAATCGATGGTATACGTTTAGCGCTATTTGGTTGACATTTATGACACCTGCTCGATAAATGTTTGCGATTACTTTATCACTGTTATGTTCAATTATATATTCGTGTCGTATTATTCGTCACTGATTGAATTGTGGTCAGAATCGTGCACAGGGACCTAATGATCACGTGACTTTCTGATGAACAGAATCATTTTTAGTTCCTCATTTTACAGCTGGCACTTGCAATTTGCACAGCTGAAATTATAGTTGAGCATAAAGCTCAATGCGAAAATCATGATCAGATATCACGCCCACGCTCTCCCTAGACAGGCATGAACAGCTCATTGATTTCATCCTGGCTTGAATGACAAGAAGAGGCCACCCACGCACAATGAAGGATATCTACTTGTTGACCGCTTCGTCTGTCAAGCGTTTCAAGAAGTACATGATGGTTGCCCTGTTACAACGTAGATTTGATATAGTTTCCTTATTGGTGCTCAGTAAAACATTGTGTAAAGGTTGCGACAGTCATTCAGAGCTGCCACATCCTCAAACCATTTTTCTTGGTCTGAGCTTCTGTCTAGGGTTTTGACGACAGCCACCTGGTAACTATAGGTCTTCAAAACAGGCCAACGCGCGCAATACCACTTTGACAGCTGGCGGAGGCAGACAAATCCGAACCCTGTCCATTGTCAGACATTGCTTGTGACTTGGTCGCACATGGTATGAATAGGCTGTTAGATAGGTAAACCATAGATCGTGTGTAGCCTGACATTTAAGGCCTAGCGTATTCGCCTTTCATGCACCCTCCTTGGAAAATGAACACAACGTCTGCCTTGTCCAGCACGCGACCAAGACCAAACGCGCGGCAAACGCACGGGGCGCAACAATGTACACACAAAGCCGCGACTCAAGTTTACTGCGCTGGTAGGCAGTGATTACCGGATCGCACCTTACTCATTGCGGACCCGTTCCTATTTTTGGCACGTATTTTTTGCGCCTATTTTTGGACTGTATCTCTTCATTGTGGCGGTATACCGTATATTTATTCTGATCGATGTCTGAAATGCTGGCCAATCGTTTAGTCGTCTACTCAAGGGCACTGAATGAGAGCGTCAAATATCGACATGGCAATGGGGTTCAGTTGACGAAGTTCGTTGACGACATCGATATAAGCCGAAATGCTCATCTCTTATCTTTCACAAATTTGCATTTTCAAACATAACAGTGCAGGTTCATCATCGAGATTCGAAACCAAAAATTACTGTACGTTCATTATTCAGGCCTTTTCTATTTAGGTATACCGTGGTCCGTGGTTTAAAAAGAATTCTGAAAACAATCCGTCCGCCTCAGCAAAATTTCTCACAATGGGTACGATATCGAGTCTAAAACTGGCGCTCATCAGCGTTTTGTGCGTATCGCAAGCACTAGCCATTGAAGCATTATATCGAAGACGGAGAAACACTCCATTTCGTGTTAGCGAAGAGGTATGTATATACGATTGTAACTTTCTTGGTTTTTTTCTTCTTTTACCGCTCCCTGCATTTCTTCTGAAACGGCAAAAATTATGAGAAGCTTCATCATTTGACTGGACTGACGTTTCACAGAAAAACTAAAAGAAGTGTTCCTCTCTGTTTCAGGATTTTATCGAAAATATCGTCACTTCATTACCGGCTCGCCTGGACGCAGGTTTGATCTACTGCTAATATGTAGCTTTCTGATTACAGTGTTTTTGGCCGATTCGGGAATTGCGGCTAACTAAAAAAATTGTTTTCTGGAGAAAACAAAAACCCTTTGCAAATAAACGATCGACGCATATGCATCAGTTGCAGAACTGATCCGCAAGCGTGCGTATCTTTCCTAAATGATCTCGCATCTGTGCCGGTTTTACGCGTGAATATACGATATTCGAAAGGAAAGAGCAATCTTATATCTTCCTGTTTGATAATTTCTCAGGACTGAAACCTCGCGTCAACTTCGTGGCGGGACCCAACGACGTCACGGTTCGGGCCGGCGAGTCTGTGGAGCTCAAATGTGAAGCGTCCGGTATCCCGCCGCCGATTGTCCGATGGTCGTATGAGGGGCAGCTAATTGATCAGGTGTGGTACCATCATGAAAGTAGAATGTCTCAGCATTGGGGGACCAAGCACTATACCTACATACTTCTGCATTGCAAAAACTGTCACGTAATGGTTGCTTTTTGTTTCCGTAAGCTAATTTCATTTTTTTTGTTTCATTTCATTCGCTTGGCCATTCTTAGAATGTCACTATAAAGAGGCCCGGCTGTACCATGCTAGGCCACTGGTCTCCCGCTGGTGCAGAAACGTGGCTGACCAAACGTTTCAAGTAGTGATTGACGTAATAGCGTACCTTTACCCTGATTCTTCAAGCAAACCCAGAGCCTGGCTGTTCCAGGGCCCATCCGGCGACAATACGATCGAGAAACTGATGAACATCGGCTTGAAGACAATCCAAGAAGGGAGTACGGTATCGAGGCTGCATCTGGACTGCGTTGATCACACGACCGCCGGCCGGTACGAGTGTGTGGCCGAGAACGGACATCAGGCCATCACCGATGGTGCAGACGTCAGGCTCAAATGTGAGTGTTGGTTGTTGCCGCCGTTTTCTCTTGGTTTCGATTGACGGAGGATCATGTGTGCCTGTGAGATGGAACCATTATGGGCACAATGAAGTGTATTCAGTTTTTGATGTTAAAACAATACAGTAAAGCCCACAACATCAACACACGTTTAAAAATCGATAATCGGCGGTGGTAACCATATGTACATTGGACAGTAATGTAAAAAACGGGTGTGCGCTGTATACGACTGCATATTGACGTTAGATTGTTTTTGCGCAACGCAAATGATTCACTCCACTTATCCATGAATCATGAATTCAGACAACAAGCCTTCAAAACGCTGTCGGAAGCCGTCAATAGTTTCTGAAAAGAAACGCGAATGGCGCAGCGAGGAACAAAACGATGTTGTGCTGCTCGGGAGTGACACATCAAAAGAGGGGGGTTGGTGAATATTTACATTATTGCAATTTATATAGTGGTTGGTCATTCGTTCATCACACCGTAGCACATCACTAGACGGGGCCCGTGCCTACGGCCCGGCTACAGCGCCGCGCCCGTGCCGTGCCACCCCCCCCCCCCCCCGAAGACCCGTTAGCATACCCAAAGCTACCCGTGAAAATTGACCCGTCCGCACCTCCGAGGGAGGGGGCCACAGACAGACATACATACATACGTCTTCCTGTTTTAGTAGTATAGATGGTCAGGTGATGAGAACATCTTCAAGACGGGTGTGCTCTGCTGAGAAGAACGTCAGCAAACAGTAGTCGCCGTTGGCGCTGTATGTTCCAGTAGTTCATACACTCGAAAGAGGTTTACTTGAGTTGCAGTGGACCGATCCTTATAGTGCGCAAGGCGAGTATAGTCCAACCACGAGCTCATGAGACGACTGTTTTTAAAGCTTGCTTGGCCAGATTCAAAAATGCGCCGGTTACACGGGTTTTCGCAGACAAAAGAAAGAGATTGGGCCGACAATAAGGATGATGACAAGTTCCAGCTGGCTGACCTCAATTTGTTGCGTGCTTACGCGAAGAGCAACGTTGTTCAGCGCACAAATGTTTTGAGAGTCAAAAGGGAATTTACGCGCCGAGGCGGAGAGCGTGTTTTTAAAAAATACATGCGCTTCTCTTTCTTTCATTTCCGAAATACGTGTGGAACCGGAACATTATTGGATCCGTACAAATCAACTTCAAAATGAGCCGTCTCTGGACTTTCCTGAGCAACGTGCTGTTAATATTGGTAGTTAATAGTGGTTAACGCAAATCGTCAAAACTCCGCTCAAGCAGCACGACCGATTCGACGGTCTGAGTGTGTTGACGGCGATGTGCGTTAACGACATATGAATATGTATAAATCCAATTTTTTCGGGACAAGTATCACTGCGAAACATCTCGTTTCAACGTTTTTTAAATTTATTTCCGTCCAAACTAACGTCATGTTCTAGCCGCGACGTCGGCGCCCAAGATCTTCATGTGGACGGACGGACGATTCGAACTGCCGGGCGCGTCCGTCCAGTTGTACTGTCGCGCTGGCGGCGCACCGACGCCCGAGATCATGTGGGTCGATAATGAAAGTGGCGAACAACTGAGCACCGGGCAAAAGTATGAGGTTGGTGTTCGCGCGGGGGGGGGGGGTTGGTATAGGAGTCTCTACTCTGTGGTGAGACGATCGCGATGAGCACCGACATCGATAGATCTATCCAGCGAACTTCGTAATTGGATCGGAACGGACATGCCTTGGTTACACGTGCCGGTTTTACAGTGAGGATGCTAGAGATTTACGTGGAGCCGCTAATTGTTGGAGTCACCAAATTTGTGTGAATAGCTTTAATACATAAAGCAAAAATCACCCGTGACAAGTCCTGTCCAACCCGATCCTCACATTATAAAACAGTTCACGTCGTATCACTAGCAGTAATGTATCGTTGACAGATTTTTTATGGCAAATGTCAATTGAACTATACTTGATTGCAGCGGGGACGCTTTGGTTGAGGATCTGAGTTGATGAGTTGAATATCATATAAGCAATCAATATCATGGGCAAACAAAGGCCGTTCACAACTGTCTGCCTGTTTGCCCATAAAATTGATATTGGCCTTAAAATACGCAAAACGACAATATGTTCAGCCAAAAAACTACTTTTCTCGTGAAACATCACAGGTGCTGCGCAACGGTGACCTTCTGATCAAGGACACGAGCAGCGACTACGAAAGATTCTTCTATTCGTTCACGTGCGTCGCTGAAAATGAACACGGACGGGACCAAGTTGTCGCATCATTCTACCAATCGGCTGGTAAGTGTGACTGCTGGCTTGCTGATGTTTCACTCTTTTTGGCTTTTTTCATTCATGGCGATTCTGTACCGTGCATGCGAGCAGAGCAGCTAGGTTTTAGAGCATGTGAAACTATGATGTACATACATGTATGACCCACAAAGATGTTTTTGTTGTTGATGTGCGCTCACGTGGCCATTTGGTGCATTGGCATTGACTATAATGTAGTCCATCTATGATAACAGGTCAGAACGGGCAACCAAAAAACCTTACACAATTCACCACTGTATGTAATCAATAGGTACAATACCGCGAAACCTCAAACGGCTCCAGTCAAAACATCCACCAAAATTAATTTAATTTATTTAATTAATTTCTCTTTCTTTCAGTTGAAGAAGAGCGTCGCTAACCGATCCACTGAACGAACAAATGTTTCATCGCGCTTAATGTGTTTATTAGATTTGTGCATGAAACCGATCATTTTTTATTGTTGGTTACATGAATTCCTGACTTGTGTTGCAGCGCATTCCAAAGATCTCTCTTCGAACTTATACCATTGTATTTCTCGCTTTTTTGTGTTTCTTTTTGGCTTGAAATCGGTCTAATTTTTATGATTGAATCCTCACTCGTTTATGTATCCCAGTTTTGCTTTTTTTCTCGCTCTTCCTGTTCCAGTTCTCCTTTTCTTGTTTTGTTTTTTCCTTTTTTCTGCTCAGCATGTTGTGTAGCCTCGATGTGTATACCTTTTGTGATGCTTTGTGCATTATATGTGTATATTACATACTCTCTTTTTTGTATCCTTGTGTCTTTTTATTACGCTTTTGTGCAGGTTGTTCCAGGCATACTTTCCGCTGATTTTTTTGCCTTTCAATTATATATTTTTTCTGTTCGCGAAAATCCTGGCGGAATTATCAGTGATGTAACGAAAAGTCTGCCCTCTTTATAGTGAATAATTCCATATGGTGAATGTTTTTCAGCTCCGTTTTTGTTCCCGATCTGCCATTCAGCAATTGGTTGGCACGTCAGCAAACTAAGCAAAGAAGAATAAGTCCCCTCGTTTTGGAGAGCCCAAGCCGAAGCCTAAAAAGGAGGCCTAAGTCGAGGAATCGCAAACAAAACAAAAATATACACAATCTATATGTATTAATTTCTCTACCGTTTATTTTTACTCATGCCAGAAAAGACATGTCAGCAAGCTTTCTCGCCAGTCTCAAGTGTCATAATGCACCTGAAACATTTTAAGTACTGAAAATTCTTGCAGTCAAGGTTTGCTGACATGCCAATAATAATGTCTGCCCTTAACCTCGCAACTTAACACCCTTGTGTACTGCATGTAGGGTGAATATATGGTGAAGAATATGGCCGATCCCCCGATCGTATCCCTATAAAGAGGGTAAACGGTGCACCTATCATTCGTGCCGTGTTTTGACGGTATTAAAAATGAATCTGTGTAAACATCAGGCGATTGTGTTTTCATTTTTTTTGTATGCGCAGAAGATTCTGCTTTTTGTTCTGAACTAGTCCAAAAAATGTGTGAATACTGACTATAAGTTTGATTGAGACGGAAGTTAATTGAGCCCACATAAACGCTGTGCACGAGTGTGCGTTTTGTTTTGGAAACCCAAACTGTTTTGTTGAGCACTCTGTTGTGTATACAGTATACTGTACTTTGTAGGAGTGAATTTTGGTCACTCTGTGGTGAACTGACGAATTGTTTGATTGAGCGCGATATTTGAAATTTGAAAATCGGAGGTGATACAGAATATGATGAAAAAAATTGATAAATTATGGTTGTCGATTGTGGAAAATTTCTGTGTGTAAAAATCCAACTGCAAACCGAGGCTGAAACTAACTTCATCATGAGCATAAAATGAGACTAAAAAATATTAATATGATGGTTTGTGGATAAAGATCTTATAAAATAGACGTGTGTGATTTTAGAGAGTGAATAGATCTAGAACTACATGAGCACCCGGTGATTAAACATAATGGTAACAATTGATATATTTCAGCGTTCGATTAATTGTCGCAACGCACAATATAATTATTTAATGTTCACCGAATACTTGTCCTCTTCCTCCAACAATTCTTCGTCTTCTTCATCTTCAACAACGTCTTCTTTGATCTTCTTCTCCATTTCAATCTCTTTCGGCGGTATATTCGGGAAGTGGGGCACGGATTCGCGCTTAAAAACGACAGGTTGTATGTCAAACTTGTTGCTTTCGAGGCCCGTTATCAAAATTTTTAAGATTTCGATAATGTTTTTTCAATTTCTCCATGATGGACTACAGAATAATCTCGAGACCGTTGAGCTGTGTACGAGTGGACCATTCACGGTCGATCCACACTGTTCATCACTGTCAGTGAGTGCGGTAAATATCAAATAATAATATCCGTGCAATCATAAACTGTCACGTGACCGGGCACGGACTGACCAGCGGACATGACACCGGAACGGAACGGTGGATTATCAAAATAAATGCAGTCTGCCGCCCCCTCGAGCACCTCTTAGTTTAATTTAGAGAACCAACAGCTCTGTTTATGAGTTTGCACGCAGTGATGTTACAGCCCAGCAATAAGATCTGCTGGCGGCCCGTTTGGAGGCAAATTTACCAGAGGCGTTCGTGCTGACGAGCCCTGGCGAGGTCTGTCTGCAGAAGCAGAGCGAAACAGAGACGATCGGTGCCCATACGCCGAGCCGAGATTTGCGCGATATTCCAAACTTAGGCGTATAAGCTATATATGGCTGGCTGAGAGCACATGAAATCGCAACGGGAACAAGCGATTGCGCAAGAGTGAAACATCAGCCAACCTTAATGAAGACCCTGCGACGTTCCTTGAAGTTGCGTCGATCGATCTGTCGTTCGCCGCGCGACTGCACTTGCACCTTCGGTTTGTATTTGCCGCCGGCTGCGCTGAAATCATTATCATAATGATAATTATTTTCTCTTAACTTTGATTTGTGAATGTTTGGAGAGAGAAAAATTTTACGTGTATCTGAGACTCACTCTGGATCGAGACCGGCCTTGCGCGCTTCGTTACGCGCGATCTGGCGTTGACGCTCGTTCATCTCTTTCAACTGGAAATAGCGGAGGACTTTTATCTTTTACCAATTAAATGGAAGAGAAAATCGCGCACAAAAAGTATTAGTAAGAGAACATACGAACCTCGTACTCCTGCGAGATGAGACGTTGCTCCAAATCATAACGGGCCTGCTCCATTTTGACGATTACCTTGTGCACCTCCTTGATTTTATCTTTCAACGCGTCACTCGATTGGTCCCATTGAGCTGGATCCCATTTGGCTTTGAACTGCAAAATATTTTCGTTTTTTCCACGAATTCTGGGTTTGGTGCGCAGAAATGTGCGCAAGACTCAGACATCAGCTTTTCAGGTATTCCGCGCTTCTGACGTGTCTGATGAATACTAACCTCTCTGCTAATCAGAGCAATAAGGAAGTAGTGATAATTTGATAGTCACTTCAGGTTTCTACTGCTGAAGCTCGCTAACAGTATTGCGAATGCATCGGTCGAAAAAGATCTGACACAAGCTCATTTTTGAAAGCCCAGAAAACCAAACGTTCTGAAGGCATTCTAAAAAAACACAAGCTACAAAAATCGCTGCAGACCCGTTCCATATGTTCGTCCTTCGCCTCCTGCAGCTGCTCCTTGGTCATCGACATTTCGGCCTTGGCCTGAACGACGTTGGCGAATTTCGCCATTCTGATCGACTAACTCCTGGTCTCGGTCGGGGGCGGGTGGGGGAAAATAATTAAATGTAAATCAAGAGAAAATCTGAAACTGCATTGATAATGTATGAAACAATACTGTTCTGTGTATAATAAGCAGAACAGGGGGCACTTTCTATTTCGTACAATTATAAAAACTTACAATTTGTAAGTTTTTGGTTTTATCATATCTTTCGATCTCATTGTTTGTGTTAGTTCGACCAGCGTGAAAGTTGCTCCCATGTGCATTGTGAACAACTTTTACGCTGGTCGAAAAAACAGAAACAACGATATCGAATGATATGACCAATTCAAAAATCAACCGTACAATTTGTAACTCGTTACAATTGAAATAGAAAGTGCCCCCAGGTGCTAGAGGTGTAAAAAACTTTTTTCCCAAAATTTTCTTCGTTTTTAAAAATAAGTTTTTAAATGTTTTCCACTTTCAACACATAGAATTCCCTAAATATCTACCAAACAGTACCTTTTAGGCATTAGGAGTACACAAGTGAGGGATCATAGTGCGTCAAAACACCAAAAATTACCGCAGTCAGTGAGAAAACAACGTATTGTGTAACATGCCCGCCACACGTGGGGAAATTTTTGCTTCTTTTGGGCAAATTGACCAAATTTTGGGTGTTTTTGGAGCCGAAAGGTTGCTTAAACATCTCTGTGCTGGACATAAGTCAGATCTACTTAAAAAATAATGATCAACCTAAATGCTAAATGGCATACAACATGAATTTGAAAAGTAAATCAAAAATTAAACGGCTATGACCACGAACCGGGCTTTGCACAATAAATGCTGCCTGATCAGCCACGAGGCGAAGTGCTATTATACAGTACATATCGTATTTTGTGAAAAACATTGAAACCCGAAAGTCAGGTGGAAAGTCTCAGCAATATACAGTAGTACGTCAATCCACATTGGAAAGTTGAAGAGCTAAAAATATTGAAAACCGGATTGTCATAAGCTTCGGCTATACGCAGTCTCGCCCGTGTAAACTGTGTGAAACTTGATCAACGGTCTTGTCCGGTATATGTACGTTTACCAGGCTGTTTTTATGAAGCAACTGTGAAACATCAGCCAGCTAGTTATGTCCTTGCGCACTGGTTGTTGGTTGCACACACCCATTATTAATACAAATGACCGTCTGACTGACTGAAGCGTCAGTGGTTTGAAGCAACATGAAAGTTTTTAGTTTCATCACGATCGGACCGGCCCGGTTATCAAGGACTGTGCACAGTATAGGGCCCCGAGGCACTTGAAGCTGCTTTTGTACAGCTGCTGTGTACAGTGCAGTGCGCGCATTGCGGGATGGTTTTTTTGTTGAATAAAGTGATGCAGTTTGAAAGCTACGGCTGCTATGCTGGGAGGCTGCAAAAGTTTTGAAAACAATATTTTCGTTCGATTGCGGTTTGGACAGTAGGCATTTTGTGGCGCAGTGTATCTGGTAAAACAAAATCGTTGCTCTTTTGTAACCCTGGTAATTAGAGAGGATCAGATTGAAGCGAAGTAGTCTCAATATTTTGACGAAGCGGTCTTCACAAAGATATTGAGAAAATGTACTTTTGTGTCACCCTTTGTATAAGTTTGTTGCATCTGTATACGCTGCCCACAAGTGTGCAATGCGCCCTGTGGCTTTCAAGGCATCAACACAGAATACGCGTGTTACGGGTGTGACTGTTTTTTGGCTAATCGGTTTTTTTTGCAGTAAACAAGACATTCCCTCGACGAGGTATGCACACAAATGCTATACTGCAATAGTGTTTCTGGAGTTCGGGTTTTGCAGTCCAAACATTGCACCTAATTGAAGCCAACAAAAACGTCGTAAATTTGCTTCATTGTTGAAACTTTTTTCGTGTCTTAGCAAAAACTGGGCATGAGCATGTACAAACAGGTTTGTGAGCTGCGTGCACATAATATAGCTGTAGGTACTGGTATCTGTTTTAGACGCTCCAAAAACAAAGCAACAATGGTCACAACATGAGTACAAGTGATAAAAATCATGAGACTATGCAATGCACATGCACACGCATACACCCGCCAGTGAGCGCTAGGTTCATTTTGTGCTCGGGTCACGTGCCTGCCTGGGTTTTGCGTAACAGAGCGTGTTGGAGGGCTAGAATGTTTCACAAGCAGCTGCTCTGGGTCACATTCTGCGTTGGAAATGTGAAATTATTTCAATTCGCAATAAAAATTGCCGGTTTTCTCGGATTTTTCAGAGATTTTTTCGTCGTATTTTTATTGAGGATTATTTATTATCATTACTATTTATATGTCGGACGTTCAACCATCACAGAACGTACCGTCGAGCTCGAAACCTGGAATTACAAGGTGCTCAGATGAATTATAATGCTTTGAAATTTTATCGTTGTTTTTTAGTTCTGATTTTTCTATTTCTTTTCGAAAATTTTCATTTTATTCATGGACGAGTATTATTGCGTGGTTTTCGGGACTCTTTGATTTCGGTACAAAAACGAAATGAAAATTTGCTGAAAGAAATTTAACAAAATAATAAAACTTGATGCTGGAAAATTGGCTTGCAAAAAATAACGTTCATACTTGATTTAGTGACCACAGGCACAGCTGTCTCGCTGATGTTTCACAAACTAGATAATACCCAACCTCCCCTTTCAAATTCAGGCTGTGGTCGCGAGTGATGTCGCTTCAAACGTCATCCTCCACGGGTGGCTTGCTGACAGCCGAACAACAATCGCAACTGGCTGCGTGGCAGAGAAAGTTGGACGGTGCGCAGCCGTACAAGAACGGCAACGAGCCCGACCATGAGAGCTTGACTGGTCAGTTTTTTTTTGGGGGGGAGGGACATTCCTTGATAGATCAGGAGATTTGCCTTGGCACTATTTTCAAGCGTCTTTTCGGTGACGTGATATCATTCGTGGGGCCCTCATTTCTGATCCGCTGTGGGTTATTGAGTATTACTGGCGTATGTAGATTTCATATTTTACAGATTTCATACGGTTTTCCACAACTTCTACGTACTTCTGTGCCTTTCATTGCCGTACACCAGGAATAATTTCTTGAATATGAGCTACATACATACTTAGTCAAATTAGTTCGGGCCGCACCGCACCGCACAATACGCCAGTCACTTTATGTGACCCAAAGGAAACATCATCACGCAGAAATGTTTCATAACTTTCTTCAGAATATTTTGCGCGCTGACATGGCGAATTATTGCAACCCAACAAAGCCGCTGTGTAAACAAAGCTTGCCATCATCCTTATCAGTCCATAAAAAGTAACAACCGTTTTCCAAGCACTCTGGTCACGCACGGAACCGCCGTTCACGTGTTTTTCAGACTACTCTCTTCGTCTTTTTTGTGATATCGCTTTGATGATTTGAAATAATTATCAGCTACATATTTCAAAACCAGTACCAGTCATTACCCGGGTTTTACAGCACATGCAGTAGTCATAAATCTACGTTGGTGGTTGTTTTTGAAAAATAGTCTGGTGCCGCCGCACCCGTTTAGTGCTGAAATACCAGACCCACACAGCGTTTTTTGCTGTGCGTTTTATTCTCATTGGCAAAAATGCAACGCTGCGGCTATTCTATATGCGTGATTATTTACCATGTATTTTTTACGAGTTCTGTGAATCAAATGCTGCAAATTCACTGTTTCATTACGCGGTTACGTGGGATTTACAGACCGAGTCATCGTGCCTGCGAAAGCGAAGCCACAGCAAGTTATTCAAACGCCAACTTGGATAATACTGCAATGCACCGTTTTATAATGTAAGCCAGCCACCAGCCATGAGACACAAACGCTGCCGCATCAAAACTACAAAAAAAAAAGGAACGTTCAACACACAAATAAAAAAACCCCCAAAAACCAACTGGCTGGACTATATTTGTTTTCGCCGCCCACACACGCACCTGCATTCATTTCTGCATCGGTGCTTTTCAAACAACCTCGTTTATGCTTCTGTGTTTTACTGTCACTCCAAGCAAATCATATAGAAAGAGAGAAAAGCTCCATCGTACTAGCTTGTCTTACGCTTGGATCTCCTTCAAGCATAAAGGCCTAGAAGCTTTGTGAAGAATTTTTGCCAGCTTATGTGTTACAGCGGCTTTATGAACAATCAAACACAAGGTACCTACAAGGCACTGACAAGCCATGACCAAGAAACACAAGCGAACCGTATCAGGAGCGCGTTTGCACTGCATGTGTGTTTGTACTATATTGTATATTTGCTTTCTTTCCGCATGGGGGCTCACAATACGGGTCTCATGTGACCAAGGCTGCGTACAATAATACGCTATGCTCCCTTGGCTGGTTTTCTTGACCATTGCCATTGGTCTACCACGAAGGCTTTGCCAGCTAAGAGACGGGGCACTTTGAGGCGGGCGTCCGCAATGCATGCGCGTTTGCGTGTCAGCACATGGCGTGGATGGAAGTATAGCCAGGTTGACGTATGGCACGCCACTTTCGTCAACCTGGCCATATGTACTTCCATCCACACTATGGGTGATATTTTCGAAACGGTGTAAAGGTCAGTTGGGTGTAAAGGTCGGTGGAAAGCTCGGTCGACAGCTCAGTGTGATAGACCTCGGTGTAAACTTGAAACATTCCACGTTAATAACAAGCAATGTTTCACGTTAACACCGAGCTACGCCGACCGAGCTTTCCACCGACCTTTACACCCAACTGACCTTTACACCGTTTCGAAAATATCACCCTATGTGCTGACACGCAAACGCGCATGCATTGTGGAAGCCCACCTCAAAGTGGAAAGTCGAACGTTTATTCGCCTCGGCTTTTATTGGCATGGACTGTTTACAGTCGAAACGTGCGCTTTTCGTGCATCTTTTCTAAGGTTGGACAGGTCTGCCTGGCTGGTGCCCAAGCCTAAGGCCGCCCTCAGACAAACGCGAAAAGCGAAAAGCAAAAAGTTTTTCAGCGTAGTCATCATCCACAGCGCACGCCAAACAGCCTCTGAAACATTTTGTTTGAGCATCACTGTGGTTTAGGCACGTGGTTAAGAAGTTGCTGTTGTGCTGAACTTTTCGCTTTTCGCGTTTGTCTGAGTGCGGCCTAAGCCTAAGCCTGAAAGAAAGCCTAAGCCTAAGCCTTCACGAGTACACGAAAGACCCGAAAGGCGAATAAACGTCCACGTTCGAGGTTGACGCGCAAACGCGCATATATTGTGAATTAGGCCTGAGTGCGGTACGCATGTTTCTTCAGGTTGACCCAAATGGTGCCCAACACACGAGGCTCGTTTTAAGAGATGGGTAGCCCTTCTGTTAGGGTTGAAAGACAAGCAGCGTCCCGTGGTCTGAAAATGAGCTGGTTATTAGATGCGATCTTTTCTTCCTTCTGTTGTGCCTCATTGGGGCACAGTGTTTTACCAACGGCGGTACTTATAATCTGTGCACAGGGACCATTATCTATTTCAGTGTTAGCTTTGCGTGTCTTGCCATAGATTTGGAATCCGTAACAATGGAAAAGGGAGTAAGTATTTTGCTGTAGTTTTTGATGCGAAATCCATATGAAATAGTGTATCTCTAGATTTAATGCAAGGGTTGCTCTCTCCCATGTAATATAGGTTCCTGTTCACTTGTAACCTTCGTTCATAACAGGGCTTCCATCCAAATGCGCGTAGTAAAAGCGTAATTACGCTGCTGCTTGCTGCGGCACAATACATTTATTATGGACGTGCTACGATATATCAGCTTACTGAACAACAGTTCTTGGGGTGTGGGATTTTTGGGCCACCCTGTGTGGTATGACGTGTTGCACCCAACTACAATGGTGGCTGTTATTTGATAGTACCCATGGGCCATGTGTACGTTGGCGGAATATAAAATTTCACTTTTATGTAAGTTCATTTTCAATTCAGAGAACCTGTGTTGTCTAGTCCAACCACGAACTCATAAGACGAATTATTTTGCAATTGACTTGAACGGATCCAACAACGTTCCGGTTCCACGTATTTCGGAAGAGAAATGCATGTACATATTTTTTAAAAACACGCTCTCCACCCCGGTGCGTAAATTCCCTTTTGACTCCCTAAACATTAATTGTGTGTTGAACGACGTTGCTGTTCGTGTAAGCACACGCATCAAATTGAGGTCAGCCAGCTGGAACTTGTCATCATGTCGTTCGGTCCAATCTCTTTCTTTTGCTTGCGAAAACACGTGTAACCGGCGCATTTTTTAATCTGGCCAAGCAAGCTTTATAAAGAGTCGTCTCATGAGCACGTGGCTGACTACACAATGGATTATACAATACATAGATTCGAGCTGCGTACGGCACCCGATCAAATGTAAATTTTGTGAATAACTTACACCACAAAATGCTGGATGCTTTCATGCTTGTTAGGTATTTTGTTTCTGGGGATATTCTTGCAAAATTTCCCAAATCCACATGTTGTCTTGCACGTGCGTGAGATTTGTGATTGAAGAAATGTGGTCACGAAATCACAAGACTATTCTATGACCAAAAAAATATCACGAGGACCCTTTTACTCCATACCTAAACACCAAATAAATTCTTGCGCACGAACATATATATGTAGGTCTTCAACATGATCAAACAAAAAGCAGGTTTTCTCGCAAATTGACTATACGTATATAATTGTGAGGTGTTCCAGGTCGTAAGACTTGATGTAATATCACGCAGCTCATTGTGAAAAACGTAACTTGAGGTTGACTGCTCGATGCAAATTTTATTTTGACTTCGTTTCTTTTGATCATTCGTCCTAACTGACACTTACAAGCGCAGAATGTTTCAGACAAACACAGCAGTTTCATATACAGTATTTTGACGTCAATTTCGTTTACGGTTTTGTTACTCAGGTCATCCTGGTAGAATTTCACTCAAAATAAACATTATTAGCTTGAATGACGCGAACTAAATTCGTCAGAACAACAAAGCAAAGCGAAGTTCTAACAAACTTGCCAATTTTGTACGCACAAAAGAACTGAAAAAAGCTGTCTGTGGACCATTATGGCAACAGTGACGAAAAGATAAGTTGATTAATGACTGCACCAGTTTCCATTGCTGATTAGAAATATTTTGCGCCGTTTCAGTGATTAATTGTATGCAATTAACAACAGGCGGTAAAAGAATATTCTCTGAGAAAACTTTGTGTTTTTTGTCCACTTTGGCATGAACATTTTTTTATTTAATCTTCGTTTCTTGCGCGCGACAGTGTTAGTGTGTTCATCACAGAGTTCATCAAATGCAACTATATATTTTGGCCAAAGAAATTTTGGTGCAGATACAGCATGTTCGCGCATGGTGTAATCAAAGTTAGTAATGCGCGCACTAAATTTTGCCACATCAAATCAGCAGATTAATCAGTGCACTGTGCATCACTAATGTGAAAAGGATACATACCCATCTTGCCATTATTTTTGTTCGGTGCGGGAGATCAGTGTTTTAGTTATGTGTCACTTTCTACACTTATGCGCACGTGTGTGCAGCATACGATACTCAATTTATTTATTCCAACAAGCCTTTACTCATGTGTGTACACGCAGCGATCTAGCTTGGCCTCATGCCAACAGACCGAGGCCAACGCACGTGAACATTTTGCACACTCAGCGCACACCTTGTTTACCAGTGGCATTGGACACTCTGTCTTCAACCTTATTGTGCGCATTCACTGCATCTTTTCCTCTTGTGCACTTATGGAAGATATCATCAAACTTTGTGATCGCGG
The DNA here is from genome assembly GCA_030248065.1 of Rhynchonema sp. JSB1_4. Lineage (NCBI taxonomy): Eukaryota > Metazoa > Nematoda > Chromadorea > Monhysterida > Xyalidae > Rhynchonema > Rhynchonema sp. JSB1_4. The sequence goes on from JASAMV010002179.1 coordinate 40,015, forward strand.
TCCGGTCCTGCTGCCTGGTTCACGGCACGTGACATTTTCTGTTGCTATGAAGCAATTAAGCCACTCCACCACATTTCGATCAAGGTGCGGCAAAGGTGCTTTTTCAGCTAGCCCTCTGGTAATAACTTTTCCGCTGGTCCGAAATTGGTGACATCAGTAAAATTTCAAAATATCGTTGTGGCCAAGACAAGACCGGACCGGACTGATCACTCTGCATCGAAATTTGCTCGTGGTGCCAATAAGTTCACACAATGGAAAGCGCGTGCACTTCTGAGGTCGGACTCGGGTCTTTGAATGCGCCCGTCAAAAGTATTGCAAAATAAATATAAATGTGTTTGTGTTCAATGTTTGTATGTGTACCAAGTGCTATAATAGAGATGGGAATCCATTATTATTTTAAGTATTGAAAAACATCACGTGAAAAAAAACAGTGCCATCTAAGTCACATTATACCTGCGTGGAGAACAAATTTCTTCTCCGAGCGTTTACCCACCCACATTTTGATATTTTCTTCTGTAAATACCCGACCCCACACATGGCACGGCCCGTTACGTTTGCACGTGTGTGGCAAACGACAGAATATGACGAATAACACAGGCCAAGTCAGGTGATTTTTTTGGCCAGCTTTCCTGTGTGTTTGCGTTTGGTGCTGCGGTTGCCGCTATGCTTTCACTCAGTCCTTGTTATTGCATCAGACTTTGTGGTCAGTTTTCGATACCACGGTTATTTTTGCATCTGCTTCATTGGATTAGAATATTCACGTGACTCGCACCTGAACCAAACCAAGTATTCCTCACAGGCTTGTTCACGTCATAATCCAGGCTCTGTCACTGCACTGCAACTACAGAAAAAATTCTCAAAAGATTCATTTTGTTGTGTGTCCCAGATCATCTTATATTTCAATGGGTTCAATTTTCGTTACACATCACGTATGTATGTATTATGAAAGGCGAGGTAGGAAGTATATTCAATTTTCCTGAAGCTTCTAGTAAAATATACGTGCAGTTTGTAGTCAACACCAGTGGCAATCGCGGCTGTCTTTGCGATGCACGCGTTTTTGGAACTCTGTCAAGGGACCTTATGACTTCGTTGGCTCAGCTTTACATTTTGAGATGCGCAAAGCTAAATGTGCAGGAGCAATATCCTAGTGGTCTTGTGGTCGGAGTCGGGCATACAGCTTGTGTGTTAAGCTGGAGTTATACTTGTCCATTTTGGGCATCTAGACAGTGAGGACAAATTTTTGTTATAATCATATTTTGTCGTACAGTTATACATAGCAGAAATTTCGTCCAGCGTAAAAGTTGTTCATTTGGTGCAGGAGAACAACTTTTACGATGGTCGAACTTGGTGCCCCAACTCGATGGCACAATATGATTGAAACAAAAAGTTGTCCTCATTGTCTACAAGCCCAAAATGGACAAGTATAACTCCACCTTTACTCTTCTTCTTTTGAACAAAATTATCCAGTCTCCTTCAAAATAATTGAATCTATGCTTTGTACCAATGCATATCTTTTTACAGACGATAAGACATATACTGTACATGCAAATCACGCGGCAAACTATACAACCCATCAACTCAATTACTAAAATATGTGGGCGAGCTTTAATAAGTTGACAGGGTCGAATTTAGAAATCTTCACTGGACCAGCTACTACCACAGCCGGTGTACCGAGCCAGCCAAGGACACCATCTCAGGCTGAGGGTGGGTTTTGCGCAGTTATACCCGCTATTTTGATCACAACAGGGGTCGGGTTGTAGTATTACTATACGGCTTCTGTTGTTCTGTGGGGTTTCGTTTACAATAATTATTCCGCGGCAAAGCAATGTTTTGGTTTCTGTATACGTCTGAAACAGATGTGTGAGCTGACTACTGCTGTTTTGGTGTGGGAATGGTGTTATTTTATGCGCTTATGAGGTTTGCCGTGGTGGGCGGGGGGTTCATAAAACGCGATTCGCAGTTAACTTTTGGCATGCTTGACGTACCGGAGTTTGCCATTTATGTTTTGATCCTGTTGATGCACCAGTTTGAACTATTTTGGCAAGTGTTTGGTACTGCAGGATAAAAAATCAATTGCCCAGAAAAAAATTATCCAGTTAGAGCCCCCAGGGGCTTTAAGTGGAAAATTTTCAACTTGGATCCCCTGAGGGCGCTATTCAGGGGCTTCAAGGTGAAAACTCCGGTACATATAAAATGGAAATATATTTCAATCCGCACTCACAACAATCCAAGTCCACCATGAAACCCCAGTATGGAAAACTGTTTGCTTTTCACACATCATAGCATCGGGCCATAGTATTTGCGCAAGCTGTCATCAAACCGATTTCACCGAGTATTCGAAGTTACGTTTGTTGATTCAGACGTAACCTTGAATAGCTAAACATAAAATTTCGTTCATTTTTCGAGCTTGATGCATCACTTTGACATGGGCGGGTTGGGGGGGGCATGGCGTCAAGAATATGACTTCAGTCCATTTCGTCCTGTTTTCACAGACTGACAGTGTACCAGGACATCGTCAGTGCGAAAGCTGTAACAACCGTGACACAAGACGCCTGAAGAGGCCAGACAATCCCACAATTGACGCACCGCCTCAACGACAAAACTACTTTCTTACCTGCTGCTTCTTTTTTTAGAGTCATGGGTGCAACTGGATCCGCCGATGTCACGAGGCAGCTTGAGTAGTAGTATCGACGCGCTCTATATATCGGATCCGAACATATCCGCGTACAAAGGCTCAACCGATAGTAGAAACAGGTACGGCAAATTGACAGACGGATGCGGTTTTTTTTATACCAGAACGTAATGTGTTTCTCACTGACGGGCAAGATATCTGCCGCCGTGTGTGAGGTAATATGCTGACTCCAAAAATACTACTCTATCGCCCAATGCAACAGTGCTTCCCAAAAATAATAGTGCCAACTTCCGCGGTGCTTATTTATTTTAATGAGCGACATTATGAAACAATTTATTCGTCCGTGTGGCTAGCCAATTAAACGTAACAAACTGTGTTAAATCTGGGTGTGCGACGATCATGGGATCATCAAAAGGCGAATAAATGTTTTATCACTTCCATGTAAAAAGCCGTTCATACGGATCCAGTGTTAACCGAGCACATCCCCTTGCAAGAAATTAACACAAAAAAACAAAATAAAAACATTTTCAACAATTTCAGTCCGAAGAGTCTGCAAAGTCCGATCGAATGCGCGCCCACCGACGGCGGTGACCCATTGAGACGGCGACGTGGCCACAAGGACACATTGCCACCCATTGGCAAGACTGGTGGCAGTGATTGGCTGTGGGATTGGTCGAGTCGACCCGAGGCCGTGCCACCAAAGTCTGTTGGAAATGGGGCTTATATTGATGTCGTTAACGCACATAGTCAACTCTCTTCGTCAACTCATCGGCTCTAATGTTATGTTCATGTACATAGTTCTGCAAAAATATATCTGACGCTGATTCAGAGCTGTGCTTGAATTGAGGGTCGGAGGTGACAATTTTCGTTGACGACAGAACAATTAATTAGGGATATACTGTAAGCTTGATGTGCGGGGAAAGTGACGCTTCATGATAGATAGAGCCACACACCAGATCTGCACTCACCCTCACTCCACTTGTCAACTGGTGCGTATAGTAGGCCCTGACGATATGCTGGTGCTTCTCGCCAGCTTATATGAAAACACGTGGGTGCATTGATAGATCGTCAGTGCTGCCAGAGACAAAGGTCGAGTGAATACTACACGGGTGTTTTGTGAAGGCGGACGCCTGTTCTTTTATGACAATGAAACGCTCTGGGCATCTTTACAAGTGCGATGATGTTTTATGCGACCACCAGTCTGGCCATCGTTATGTTTTTGCGGCTACAATTTCCACCCGGTGCCGCCCATTCGTGCTTGCTGACGATGACCCGGAGCACCGCATGTCTGTGTAAAGGTCGTGTAGCGGGTAACCGCAAGAAGCACACACCTTGTCAAATCAAAGATCCTCATAGTGCCCTTGCCTGTTCAGGGAGTACCGCTATCGTTTCTACTCGCGTTCCGCACTGACGACGCCGCCAAACAGCCCTCAGCCGGAAGTGACGTCATCGGTGTTCAGTCTTCGTCATTCGAACGTCATCCGATCGCAGATGTTTCGCGTCGAGGTCATTTTTGGCATCGTCGTCAGCAATTTGGTCACGTTTCTGCTCGGCGCCTGTCTCGGGTGCGCGCTTTATTTTTGGTTTATGTTCATGTGGTTAACGCACACTGTCAACAGTACTCGTCAACGCAACGCAGCCCAATGCCGTGTATTGTATGGTAAATTTCCAAATTCACTGCCCTGCAATAAAGTACGCCCCATAGCCAATATCAAGTTCAATACCCGTCTGCTAACCACGCGCAGTTCTGAAACATTGCGCACAGCTGCCTGGCTGGCTGGCGGGCTCCACGTGTGTCTGTTGCCCGAATATTCCAGAAAGGTGATTTTCGGGTTTAGAACTTGACATTAACTATGGGGCACACTTTGTTGTGGGCAGCGAATTTAGAAATTTACTATAACAGTGCGCCACGACAAAACCAGCCCGATTTTGGAGGTGGCAGATTAATGAAACATTCAGACGTGAAATGTGACATTCAAACATTCATTCATACATAAGAAAGGTGGGTAACGATTTTCTCTCTCTTTTCGTTTTGCACCACCTATGAAATCGGGCTGGTGTGAGCACTTTGAAAAATCAAAATCAAGCGGGATTTTTGAAAAAATGCAAGAGAAGCACGCTCTCGATAAAAATGACTTTTGGGATTTGCCCTCCGCCCTTCGCCGAAAGCTGGGTCCGCCACTGCCCCCAGGGCAGCGTTGGGCAGGGAACAACTTTTTATGCAGGGCGATGTTAGTGACCCATCTCAGAATCCAACACGACCAAAATTTGCACATGCCTAAATGCCAAATCCATGCCAGTGGCTTTGGATTCGAAGCTGATGTGACCCATTTCATCCGAAACATCCATAATAACGCTTTCATATTTTTTCGCTTTTTTCAGATACTGTTTCTGCAAACGCGTTCATGCCAAGGCGCTGGCTGTGTGAGGCTTGGCCGGAGGGCTTTCATATCAACGAATGGTCTGAATATAATCCAAACACCAAACGATACTTTTTTTGTCGAACTAACAACAAGTACGTATTATTAGTGTGTACAGCACTTTTTGTACATTTTCCTATCTCTATTCACCTATCCTATTTCGTGTTTATTGAGTGAGAAGTTTTAATCATGATAAAAATAAAAAAGTGATGTTTTTCTTTCAAGCTTTTATGTGATTCAAATTATTTTGTGAAAAGCACCAATATACATTACCTACGTGACAGCATGTAAGGCGCTGGATCAAACGTGGTGACCGGTTGTGTGCGATGTTTCAAGCTCTGATCTCAAGCATAAACCCAGTTTCTGTGGTAAAGCCATAGCCACGATCACCAAGCTTGATGCTCGCTAAATATACTGTATACGTACATATAATATCTCCTGCTATGGCCCGAGCCTGGGGCTCTAATTGTTATAAAATATTCCTGTTTTTTTTGTTTCTTTTCAACTTTAACACAGCGTGATTTCGAAGAACTTTCCTGTACAAACCTATACAATGCCACAACGCGATACACTAGGTGTTTGTTCTATTCTGTATTGTCAAACCGTACTCGTTATAATCATTCTTTAAGATTGGGTTAAACGTGTACATAACTATCCCTTCCATTTTTTGCTTCTTTTGACTGTTTTGTCATCAGGACAATATTTCATGCTACTGGTTCTATGATGTTTCACACAGGCTGTTTGTTTTGGTCATAATCGCTTGATCGTTTCGGTTTGTTTGGAAAGTCATTTTCGTACTTGTGAAGCAAGGTACAGTATGTATGTTACGTATGCCACATTTTTCACTCCGAAAAATAATATGTACCGTAGAGTGCGGTTTTGTATTGTGCTGGAATCGTACACCATTATTTATTTTCTTAAATTTATAACATATTTCAACTGCTGGTATTTGTAAAATAATAATACGAAGCGTTCATTTTCGTTAGTTCAATGGCAACGTTTGGGTGTTGTGATTGCGAAGAGTTACCGGTAGCACGGTCGAATTTACACACGATCGCAGCCCAGTGGTTCTTTCAA
>JASAMV010002180.1:0-93245 GCA_030248065.1 Rhynchonema sp. JSB1_4
CGATAGCCCATCTGGCATGGGATCGATTTTCCAAGTCAAAGTTCGCACAGCGTTGTGATGACTTACTCAATTTCATTTCGTTTTCTGTGTTGATTTTTTTTATTTTTTTCTGTCCAGGAAATCAACCGTATGATCAGAGCGAGAGATGGTGATTTCACTCTACCCGACGGAGTGTCCGAAACATTCAATTATCCGGAGAAGCGTCGCAAAACAGCGTGCACCATATTTCTCGGCTATACGTCAAATATGATTTCGTCGGGTTTGAGAGAGGCGGGTTACTTTGCCGAATTTTTTTGTTTTTTTTCACTGTGCCGTTTTTAGCCACAAGGTCACCGAAAAAATGCAACAATTGACCTAAATATTCGTCGATTTAACGAACCCGCCTATTTTTTCGTCGTAAAATTTTCGAAAAACCATTTCCATGAAGAAAATCGCCGACAAACGGTCACACACACCCAAATCCGATGCCGACGCCAAAGTGTACAAACAAACAGTTTGATAGATTTCAGGAAACAATAAATCGACATAATCGTCTCTTCAGGTGATTCGGTATCTGGTCGAGCACAACTTAGTCGATTGTCTGGTCACCAGCGCGGGTGGGGTGGAGGAGGACCTGATTAAATGTCTGGCCCCAACCTATGTCGGTGATTTCACATGGAAAGGCGCTGAGCTGAGAAAGAAGGGCTTCAATCGCATCGGAAACTTGTTCGTGCCCAACGATAATTATTGCAAGTTTGAGGTTGGGTTTGGGAATTTGGGAGTTTTGATTGTTAACGCACGGAGGTTTTTTCACAGATTTGGTGTGTGTCGACGTATCAATCTATCTGTATGAAAAATTGGCAGGATGTCCAGCGCACATCACTAGTCGACCATTGTGTTATGAACAACAACGCAAACATATAATTACTGCGGAATTTTTGCTCCAGGATTTCGTGATCCCCGTTTTCGACGAATGTCTGAAAGAACAGAACGAGATGGGATTTTCGTGGACGCCGTCGAAATTGATCCGCAGACTCGGTGAAAGGATAAATGACCGAAACTCTGTGTGCTATTGGGCGTATAAGAATGATATCCCGATCTTCTGTCCAAGTTTGACTGATGGCTCGCTAGGCGACATGCTCTACTTTCACTCGTATAAGAATCCCGGATTGAAACTCGATATTGTTCAGGTTGTGTGATGCAAAAACAATTAGTTTTCTTCTATGCTTGAATATTTTTTGTCAGAAAGACGATCCTAAATTCTTTCAGGACATTCAGTTTATCAATGACCTCGCCGTCAAGTCTGTGAAATCCGGTATTATCATACTTGGAGGCGGACTGGTGAAACATCACATTGCAAACGCGAATTTGATGAGAAATGGAGCAGATTATGCCGTGTATATCAATACTGCACAGGTCAGCGAATGACTTGAGCCTTTGTATAAAGTGAAATTTTGTAAACCATGTGCATGGGGCCACATTCTGGGATTCTCATAATTTCTTTAGTGTGCTAAATCTAGAAATGACATGACGAAAAATGTCAAATTCACAGTTTCAGGAGTTTGACGGTTCGGATTCGGGAGCCCGTCCGGATGAGGCGGTGTCCTGGGGCAAGATCAAACCGACGGCCACCCCAGTGAAGGTCTACTGTGACGCAACGATTGTGTTCCCGCTGATTGTGGCACAGACGTTTGCCAAACGAACGCAGGCAATTGTGAATGGCTCCGTGTGATTTTTTGCAGTTTTTTATTGGTTACTTTTGCTCATGTGCCTTTCTGTGAACGTGGCATTTTTTGTTGATCTTACGATTTTTGCACACCAACATTTATTGAAGATTTGATTGTTGCAGTTTGTTGAAGCGTTATGTTCCGTAAAAAATAATAACTTTCCACCCTTTGAGTAATTCATGCCAATTTGGTCCATGTAATTAATTTTGAAGCCAGTGCTTATGCCATCTGCAAGATTCCATTTTAATGTTCATGTGCAGTTATGAGACACAGCATAATAGATTTCAGTTTTTTTCGTTAATTTTTTGCAGTCCGGCTTGTGGCTTTTTGTTGCTGCGCTTGGCTCCCCGTGCACCAGCAGACTCCGCCCATCCGACTGATCTGCAGGTTGTATACGTCCGAGTGCGCGTGCTTTGAACATACTACATGTGCTTGCCTGGGTGTAACATTCGTGTTACGCTCGTTCTTTCATTCATTCGCTGTTACCCTAACCAACCTGTTAGCAGTGTTGTGCTTGTATGGTGTTTTTGGCGACCGGTTATGTTTTGTGTGTAATACGTCTGTCACACCTCACCCACAGGTTTTCTGTTTCGGAATTTCACGCTTCTCATACTGAAGAGGCCCAGGTGCACCTGTGCATCCTGTTTATGCTCTGAAATCTGCCCTCCTTATTGGAATTCAGCGTTTGAGGCCACCATGAATAAGCTGCCGGACCGCAGACGACCGATTTGAGACCTTATCACCATCAAAGAATTTCATCAGCTGGTCTATAAGGAGGGCAGACAGTGTTTTTCTTCAGAATTCACCAAACAACGAGCATTATGCCTCCACTAGTCTGCGGCCAGCTAGCAGCGTGCATTCTGAGTCGTCTCAACGAACTACGCCGATCGCGTGTTTTATGCGACTGCCAAATCGTGATTCGACACTCCACGCCCGACGATACGCCCTCTGCGTTCGGGGATGTACTTTTGGTCCACCGTGTCGTGCTGTGTGCCGTGTCGCCGTACTTTCGCGCCATCCTGTCGTCAATGTCACCAACCGCCGATAACCAATCAATCAATAATCAGAATCAGTCAATAGTTGATCTGACGGCGTATCCGGCCAACGCTGTGCAAGCCACTGTGGACTTCATTTACACGGGCGAACTCAATCTAAAAGACGCGGATCCCAGAAAGGTGCTGGCTGTTGCCAATCACTGCCAAATCACTGCGTTACAACAGATGCTAACCGTGGCCAGCCATCCCGCTTCTATCGCGTCAATGGCAGTAGCAGCCACAACAACGACTACATCCACACTGATGAAGACCAGTTCACCGCTTGGCCAAATTGACAGCCCGCCGGTGTTGACGAAATCCGGCGTTCAATCGGAACTGAAACGCAAAGCCGTTGAACAACAGCAACAACAACAGTTGAACAACACTCAACAACAACAACAACATCGTTGTCCACAACATTTCCTGGCCAACTGTTTCAAATGTCTGGCCAGTCCCCGAGCGCCCAGCAATAGTGACACGGCGTCATCACTCGCTTATGAACCACCAGTCAAACGCGAAACCCCGAGCAGCTCGCCGGCAACCGGCGGTGTTCAAATGCAACCGCTAAATCTGAGTGAAACATCAACTTGGCTGGCAAGGGCCCTGGCCGCTCAGCATCAAATGCACCTATCGCTGTTGGGCAGTCCAATTATGCCGTCAAGTGCAATGCCGCAAGTGAGCCCGATGACCACAAGCGGTATACACTCAGCTGTCAGCACACCTAAAAGACCGGCACCTACGGTTGGCGCGACATGCCAATCACGGGGCGTGCGGACATCGCCGACCTACTCCGCTGATACAAAGACTTACAAATTGGTCAAGGAGAATGATGAAGGTTAGACTGCGTTGTTCATGCGGTTTGCCTATCAGTTCAGGGACTTTGAATTGTGTGACTGATGTCAGTTGGGCGCATTAACGTGATATGCGGGTTTTCACGGACGCGGGCGGTCGGTGCACCAGGTCATCGTCAGTGTAAGACAAATGGCTGTTAACGTGAAGCAAAACACCAAATGAGCACTCTTGTTATCATGCCCATTGACACGCCGCAGCAACCCATTGGCATGTGACAAGACCAAACTCGCCTTCCAAATTCAGGCTGGTGCCGGAACAAGAAGTACATCGAGCGTGTCTCCAACGGCTACATGTGCACCGTATGCAACAAGGTCTATGGTCGCTACAACAGTGTGTCCTATCACGTCACCATCTACCACCGCAACCCGCCCATCAAGTGTGACGAGCCCGGCTGTCAGTTCACCACACGCGAAGCGCGCTACATTCACTTTCATAAATACTATCGACACGGCATTGCACTGCCGGAATCGATTGATTTAGGTTAGTGAGGCTCGGGCTTGATTGTTGGCTGGGATATATTTTGGATTCGGTAATGCAGTTTTGTCGGGATAAATAATACAGTTCGGTATGACAATGCCATGCGCGTACAAGCATGCCATGTGGTCTTTGCTGGCGATCAATGCTCGTTTCTTAGCGGCACATGCCAAGTTGCTACGGTACTGCCATGCGCGCGGCACTAATTTTCCCCTAATTTTCCAATAACAATCTAGCATAAACCGGTATCAAACTTGTTGTATAAATTCGGTGATCACAGATCATTCCGATTCGATCCGATCACCAAACTCGACGGCCATCAAAAGAAAAATCCTCGACTTGAACTGAACTGAGACCACCACCCTTTCAAATTAAGGCACACGCAGTTGCCCGTTCTGCCGTCACATATCCAAATCACCGGCAATGCTCGAGAAGCACATTCGACGTCATGGCAATATGGCAACAGTGCCAGCTGCCACAACACCCAACGGCAAAACGCCGCCAATGATTATGGCACATTTGACAAATGGCAGCATTGAGCTGGATAAACGACCATCAGTCATTGAAACATCACCCGTCAAGCGCCGTGCAGCTGCGCATGACAAGGCTCATGGATGTGATAAGTGCTCGTATAGGTTGGTGCTGTACATACCATATAGTCTTTCAGACTCTTTTAAGAAATTTCTTTCCTAAATTTGCCTGATTTATCAAGGACACAATCGACGGACGCCCTGGAGCAGCACAAACTGTTTAAGCACACATCGTCCACTTTCACATGTCGTCACTCATGCACCCATTGTGACTATCAAACGTCGAACGATGCTAGTCTACGTGTGCACTTTGAGCAAAGTCACAGTCTCGAACTGGACACGTCCGCCTTGCAAGATCAGGCTTTGGCACTGCCGCCCGACGGAGATCGGGAGCTCGATGCCGATGACACGACGGCGAATGATAGTCGGGAGGTGCGTTGTGATCGCAGCTAGTTCTCACTTTGTGATTTGAATCATATTGACTGACGTTTGATATCAATGGGCATGATAACAAGCAAGGTAGGCACGTGCTACAATCCTGTGCCGGCCCTTTCACCGTGCGTGAGTGATACTCAATTTGCCGGCAGAATAGCAGAATATAATGTGCGTGATGAACGTAAATGCTTTCTGCAGACCTCTATAGTTCAGGCTGTACAAATCGATTGTCAAATCCAGTTACATGTACATGCTTTTTGTCGCATGTATCAACCCTGATGTTTTCGCAGTCGGGCGGTCCACCGGGTCATCTTCAGTGAACCCATTACATTTCAGGTGCTGGTCGATGGCTCAATAGAGGCACAGGACAGCAGTCCCTGCGCCCCACCGCCCTCGTGCTGCAGCAACAACAACAATTCGGACGTCGCCAGTTCGCCTGTGATCAACCCCGATGGCCTTGATGATCAGGATCAGGTGATATTTCACTTTTTTAATCCATTTTCAGTTTTTTTTCAATTTTTTGACCTTTTTTTCTTTTCCAGGACATTAACGTATCAGAGGCTGACCAGTCCACCAGTTCTATTGACGATGATCACTCACAACTTGCTGCCACGCACACAACAGGATATCATTCGATGGTCAATTACGGCACGGTGTGACCGGGTGCCTGCATATATATGCGTCGTGAAACATCAGCCATATCCTGCATACCCTGGTTTGGGCTCTCTATACCTGTACTGAATGACATTTTTCTTGTGATCTGCACGTGTTTATTTTTGTAAAATTACTTGAGTATGGTGAAGCATTTGTGATATCGGCTCAACTGCGTTACACAGTATGATTATATGGGAATTGTACAAAATAATTTTTATGCTTATTTTGTACCTACTATACTCTGTTGTTTTGGGGATTTATTATTCGTCTTTCGACCATACTATACAAAACAACTAAATTGGTATTGTTTCTGTTACACAAGACATACTGCCCAATACCTGTTACTATCACTGCTATATAGAATTCTTGTATTTGTTCACTAAACTGCCATGTCAAAATAAACCATCCTATCAAGGAAGATAAAAGTCCTGCGAAGTGTAACAAAGGTTACTGTAACTTTATATCACGGTTTGTGTAACGATTATGTTCATGAAAGCATTTCCGTCAAATAACGCAGAATGTTTCGTAAAATCCTGCGAGCGCTGTAATCTTGTGTCAACAAATGTCACCGAAAGTGTGGTGTTCCAATTCCAAAAGCGATCAACTTTTAAACTGCTTCACATGGGAATCCGCGTAATTTTTAGTAAAAGTTCCAGTTCCCGACCCCGAAATTCTTGATTTTGTCTCGGAACCTCGCCATAGAATTGCTTGTTTATTATCAAGGAACGGCATCATTCCAAATTCTTTCCCAAAACCTGACCTCGCACGTGCAACCTTAGCTAAACAGAACCGATTAGCATATAAACCTTTCACGTAATAATCGTGTAGTATCGTAATATTTTGACACCTTTTTCCGTCGGTTCGGTGTGGGCACATGCTAATACACCTAGCCTGAGGTTTCCAGTTACAGCCCCGGGGGGTCACAAATGAAACTGAGCAAAAATCATACGCTTTAAGACAGAAACAGAGGCGCTTTCATCACGAAGTTTGACTTCTTGGCTCTAGAAGCGAAAATCTCAGGTTTATCTTGATACTATATACGTGGTGTATGTCAGACACAAAGCAAACAACAAGGAACAAACTGTCGTATATTACGAAACACACTCACGCGAACAACATTTTTGGCGCTGTATTTGGATCTGATACGACATGGCAATGATAACAACACAATATGCTTACATAATAGCGCCACGCACAACTTATGAATACCAACACACGTGGCTTTATGTTAGGTGTGTAGTACAACCATTTGTTGAGGGTTCACCATTGACTCTCAGTTTATGTTCTGTAACCAAAACCCACAGAAAACCCCAAGTTCCGACCAAAAAATTATCTCCCGGTGTTGAAATTTCAGCGCAAATATAGAAAACCAACAAATTCTTTTCGCGCGAGAAAGGTGAACGGGTAAGAGCATGAGTAAAAGCGCACCTTGATATTATTACCGTAATACCATGCGGACCAGGTACTGACTTCTAGAAGACCAACACTTCGTGGTACGAGCGGATACCAGAATAGTACACAATTTAGGAAAGAATAGTCGCGACTTTTATATTTTTCCGACAGTTTTTTGTGATAACGCTTGGTTTTTCGGTGACACCCGGTGTAACCTCAAGCGTTAGCTTTCTTCCTTTCTTTCTTTGCATTACTGATTACACACAACCGTGGCGTAGTTTCACAAAAACTTTGATGCTGAGAACACATAGGTACATGTACCTACCCATATATTGTTTGCTTGTCATGCGGGTTTGTTTATTTGTGGGGTCTTTCTGTTCCGGCAAGTTGTAAACCACAAACCGTTAACCGTTGACGTGTGAAGATGAGCAGCATTCAAGACTTTTATACACATTTTTCAACAAACTATATACGTTGTGGTATTAATCGCGTTCACGCTAAACTGCCGGGGAACATTGAAGTCGTTCAATTTGCTTTTTTTTCGTTCTCGGTGCAGGAAATGCAATATAAAAATGTGATTACCTGAAAAATTATGCACAGAAATAACTGGCGCAAGACGAAACCAATTGAACAGAAACTACTATATACCAAACTCATCAGATAATGCAAATGATTTCTGTGCTAATAACGCGGAATCTTTTTGCTTTCTCTTTGGGACAAAATTGTGCGAAGAAAACTGTGCAAGCTGTGCGCTAGGTTTGAAAAACAAGGAAAAAATTTGTCGCTTCTCATTTATACCCAGAAAAAGTTACAGCGAAACTTGATGGAAGTATTATACCAGTCTTGGCGCCATATAAGAGCGTTCATAAAAACAATTCCAAACTATAATTGCAATGCAGCGTGCTATATCACATGCGAGAACTGGGGGACAAAACTTTACGTACAGTACGTTACACACAGGGAAAGCATGAGAACGCATTAAGCAAGTAACGATCAACGAAAACGAGTTTTTTCTGTGTCACTGAATGAAACGAAAGAGAAAATTGGACTGTTGTCAGCCCGTTGAAATACAGTAACCTGATCTTAGGTGGGTAAATGAAGAATGTCGCCAGAGAAGCGTGATGCAGTGAAGCCAATTACACACACACACACGCACAAAAACTTTTAGACTACGGTGTCTTGAGAAGTGACACCTTGCTACATCAGGCTATCAAGTGGTACATCTTCGCCGAAAAAGTTCGGTATGACCAATTATTTACGCTCTGGCGTTGCGTTTCAGTGTGCTTTTTCTAGCGCACCATCGGCACAAAAACGCATGCGCACACGTACATAACCGTTTTCACTGCGTTTTTCAGTCACCTGGAGTTTTTTTATCACTTGATTGTGCGTATACTGTACACAGCGTGCATGAATCGCGGAAACATAAAACATGTTCCAGTGTGTAGGTGCAGTTTCAGTGCTGTTTACCATACCGTTCCCTAAATGCATAATGCAATCATACCGATGCTGTACGAGTTCTGTAAAATTCACCAGGTGGTTCTGGTGAAAACTACCCGTGTTAGAGGAGCATAACTGCGGAACAGAAATTGAAAGGAAAAGAAACCGGGACACGGTAGAGTTATTTCTTTTGTACACGCTCGAATTTTGCGAAATGACGAAAAAGCGAAAGTTCTGGCTGTGCGTTTTGCTAGCCCAGGAAAAATGGTACACCCAGAATGTGACTAACTGACGTTTTTCTCAGAGAAAGAACGGCCGGCATAACTCGTGTGCGTGAAAAGGCGATTCCTGCTTCTGGGGGACGGGGAAACGGAAGAACAAATTTCCATATTTCCCAACAGCAATTTTATACAATTTTGCCTATCGAAGCTGGATTAAAATGTATTTTGGAACATAATTAGAAAATAATCCGGAATGCAATCACAGGATTGAAATATACGTCTTCATATGTGATTTAAAGAGTGGAATAAAAATCAGAGAAATTTAGTAACCTAGAAATCTACTACGCCATGTGGAGCGGTAAAAAAAATAACCCGGTCATTGATAAAGTTAACCTGCAATTGCGAACTCGATAAGGCAATTCATAAGGCTTATATTTCAAGTGGTCAAATCACTTCCTCAACTCACTTCGTCAACTCACCCCGAATGTTATGCATTATTACTCGCGCTCACACGCGGGCTGCTGTGAATTGACGAAATGATTTAAAACCAGTTGAGTTGACCACTAATATCAGCCAATTCACAACCCTCTTTGGAAGGCCACTACAAAAATAATTGTATCATTACTTCGGCATACTCACGTGAATAAATATATTTCCTGTCAATTGATAAAGCCCTTGGTATATATGTAACTCCTTTTTGGTCCAATACAATCTCCAATGGCATGTAATTCGTGATGTTTCACTGATGTTGTTGATAATTGGCTCGCTTGCCGATCGCGGTGCACAGAATGCAAGCAAAGATCAACGCGAATATCTGATGAAAAGAAGGAAAATGTTTTGTTCTTTGCATAAATTGATGTGGATTATCATTATCAATGATTTTTGGTCGCCCCGGTATTTGCAAGAATGAAATTAAAATTGTCACATGCATTTACCATAGTCTTGTGTTGGCTCGAGTCCTGCATTGAGGTCAAAAATGCCAAAAAATGGTCAAACGACAAGGGTGCTTCGGGGGCTCGCCGATTGCGCAAGACCTCTCACAGGGCTCAGCTCAACCATCTGCATAAATACATGTGGATGTCCCACCGATCGTGAAAAAATGAAAGAAACATTTCTGGTACCAAATCGATTAGCTGAAAATAAAATTCCCAGACTTTCGCCTTCTGTGCGCATTTACAGACACTAACAGCACTGAATTGCGCTTGACGACAGAGAAAATGACCAAAGAACAATCACAAAGTTGAAAAATTTCAACTCTGTTATTTGTTCTCTTGAGAACAGGATTTGGGTGTTTCGTCGTGTTTCGCCACGAACGCGTTTATACTTTTTGGCTGTTTCACGTTGCGTGTTCTCCGGCAAGTATAAAGGCACTACGAAACAGGTTGAAGCAAGAACACGAATTTCTTGTTCTAGTTGCGTCAGAGAACGAAGTATAGTTGGGCCTTAAGTGTGGAATTCACGGAAACGGTTGAGTGGAGAGTTGAGTGGAATCGATAATGCCGCAGACAACCACCGCAGCCGCATCCATTCCACTGAATTCGTGAACTCCATCCATGGTGGTGCACTATATTACAAATAAGTCTGCATTTGTGAACCCTACAATAACCCATTTCCGGTCATGTTTGACAATGTCATGTCAGTGAGTCAATGAAACATCACCCATGTATACCTAACCCACCTGCACAAGCACAGCGATGACGCACACGGCTCCGAGCCAGGACATGGCCGAATCGATTTTCTTAACCATTTCCGGGGCACAACCGGGTTTTTCGATCGAAGCACATTTGTCCTCCGTTCCTTTCACGCCACAGCAGTTCAACTGTGAAACATCACAGTACGTTTATGTACATGCATATTGGAGAACTTTGGATAGACGTGGTGAATTGTTATGTAGAGCCTAGTTCCCCATGTGTGATCCGGAAAGCAAGGTAATGAAATCCAATGAGCATGATAGCAAAGCCGCTCTTCTATACGTTTTCGTGAGTTGCCATAGGTGGCACAGTTTTCGGCTTGAAGAACTGGATTATAAGAATCGGTTCTAAAAAAAGCCGCACTGGTTCCATTCGGGGAGGGAACCAAACTGCGTGCAATGCAAGGCTGATTAAGGTGAATTATCTTCCACCCACACCCACCCACCCAACGACATGTAATAATACACAATGGACATGATAACAGGATGTTGATCAACAAGTGTTGATTTTGCCCATGCGAGAAAAATGAAAAAAATCAAAAACGACAAATATACAAAAAACATTAAACGCACATCCTTCTCAATATCCTTCAATTTGTCCGGATTCGACTCAAACGAATGTTCGATCACTTTGGTCACCTCGTTCTTGATGCCGTCGCGGTTCGTCAGTATCATCGCGGTCAGACCGAGTTCGACCACGGTCAACAACAGCACGATGATGAAATACTGCAATGTATAGTGTTGTGAAGAAAATGGATGGGAGAAATCAAATTGGCGATCCATTCTCCAGTCCGGTCTTGCGTTCGTCACGTGACTTTTTGGATCAAGGGCATTTCGGGATTTACTGATGCCACCAAGTTCGACCGGTTTAAAAGTTGCTCCCAGACTGCGAATAAAAACGTCTACGCTGGTGTAACTCAAATTCAGTTCTTTCTTGAGAAAAAATTGCAAATTGTATCTGTTAGGATCACAGATGCACTGTGTCTTGTTGATCCAGCGACTCTGAAGTTGTTCGAGATTTACTGATATATGTCATTAATTGCGATCACTGTAGAAGGCGTTCAAAACAGTCACGTGACTAAGGGCGATCCGATTACACCGAGTTTGACACACCGCTACCGCGCAACTGCAACTCTGCGGAAAGTGCCAATTGATATATAAGATAAGCCTGACCGGCAAACCAAGGTTCAAAAGAACTATCGCAACAGGAACAGGAACAAAAACACCAACCGTTCCGAGCAGGCAGCGATTTTCGGTCGACGCTCCACAACACCCGATGAAGCCAACAAGGAACACGAACGCGCCGAAGAAACACAACGCCCACGCCACGGTGGAGAACTGGGAAGGTGGAAGTGTGAGAATTGAGCTGCACTCGTCGATGGTGTCTTTTGTAATCACGTGACCATCCGGTGCATTCGCACTGACGATGATCTGGGGCACCGCCCGTCTGTGAAAACACGAGTGTAGAAAGTGACAATCAAATACTTCGCTGCACTCAAATACCCATTAGCGTTTAGATTTACAGTAGATGAAGGGATTGTCCTGATCGAATTGTCTGTCTATTCATTTGAGCATTCGGCACATGAGCCTGCGCAACTGATGTTTCAACACAACTATAAAAGAACGACTTACGCTCTCGATCTTCTGCACGTCATCGCCGCCGGCGTCCGATATCAGTTTCTGCAGATGATCACCAAAACTGGCGTTCAAGTTGGCGTACAGACTGAAACCGAAGATCGCTGCGCCGAAAAGCTGCAAAAACCAGAGATGTTTTGCTCATGAATTGCGATCGGTTTCTGTTAGATTTTTCAAGCCTAGGCGAAATTTTCATAAATTTACAGCGTCAGCCAGCATTGACGATTGCCTAGTGCACCGGCCGGTTATGGCCTGGCTGACATTTCAGAAAAAAGACGAAACACTAACTCCGACAACAAAGTTCGCCAAGATGACCACACACTTCACCGTATTACCACCGCAGCCTTTCACCATTTTTGATCGATTATTATTGTTTTCCTCGCCCTGGACCACTGAAAATTAAGCGACTTAATTTCTTGAAAAAAAATAGCACCAAAGAAGGTTCCGGAATCCTGGGACCGAACGAATCAAGCTCCGGTAACGTTACGGTTCAGGTGTACGCAACTACCGTATTCAAGCCTGTATTCGACGCAATACTATACAAAACAAGAAGAAGAATATTATGATATCATTGTAAAATGAAGGATACAGCACAATAAACCGATTTGCCATGCATACAGGGCTCTTCGAAACAAACCCAGTGGGCTGGAGAAAATGTGGGTTGATTAATACTACACTGTGCGTGGTGACTGTGTCATGCTCGGTTCAGCCCGATATCACGGTGTTTTTTTTCAATTATTGCTTGGGAATAGTCAACCATATACCATAAAAGGAACCACTATCAACCACTGCCAACCATATCAGCAAGCCAGGCACAGCACTTTCTTATGCGACCATAATGCGTACGCACTTTGTGCTTTGTCCGCCGATGTTTCACAAAGTCATTATAATTTTGCTCAGTCGCAAGTGAAACCGGATCTGACCGACCGGCAAGTTTTCAGAGAATGTCCGACTTCATTCTATGACCGCAACCGGTGTTTGTGCAGCTGGCGCGCTTCGTGAATTGAAACGTACATATACTGTGTCACTTTGTATGCAGTCCAAAAACTGTACCAGGATAATCTAGATCATGGACGCAGAGAAGCAGCTCCTTCGTCACAAATGTTTTTGTGTGCTTTTTATGGGAGATCGGTTTTGTATATTCGTATTTGCCGGATTGTTTGTTCACGTGGGCTCATTTTATGAGACTTTGCCAGGTTTCTGCGACATACCGCATAGGCATGTACAATATAATAAATGTGAAACTTTCGAAAACCGACCATTATTCATCAAAATGTTAAACCACCGAATTTCGCGATTTTTTTGTCCACGTAAACGCATTTGAAAAGGAATTACAGACGCAACACTTCATGATACAATCAATATACAAGAACAACACAAAAACGCATTTACGCGACGCGTGCAAATCTATAGAACAATTATGCTTTGGTATACATATGTACATATTTCGTAATCACGATCTTCCAAGTGGTTTTCACTATTATTATTCTTGAACTCTGAACTTTTTTCTATTACGCATTCTTTGGTGATGCGAGAAAAACCATCCGCAACTTCAACATTGTATGAAAAACACACAATCATTGAAGTTTTCAAATCTTGTTTTCGGTTTCACCTCTGCGGCACTTCACCACGCGCACACACTGGTCCGAAACGTGATGGAAGACATTTTCGTCTGAAATGCATGCGTGCACAGAAAACGTCACTCATTGCTCATTTTGGCGTGTACGCTACAAATCAATATAAATATAAATAAATAAATTGCACTTTCTTTTTCATTGTACTGACTTTCACAGGTTATTTGTATTTTGCGATGCATATGTTCAGCGAGATAAGGAAACAGGCACTCCAAATTTACAATTTATTGGATACTTTCTATGTGGATGGATTTGATTTCTGTACAGGTACCCAAAAAGATGTTCGAAAACGTCCGCAAAAAAAGTTGACACTTTCTAAAAACAGAACCACCTGGAGTAAAAACTGTGCGCGGCACATGCGAATGCGCAAGATCGAAACTCACTTTCTGATAATTTTATTGTGCGAAAGTAAACTACCCAGGTTTAGAATGTCTTGTTTTGGAATAGGCACCATGTGTGTGATACCCCCAGGTGCATGAAAGAATAGGAATCACACTATTATTTCATATTTTGTCAATTATTTCAATATTGAGCAAAAGGATGCAATTCAAAAAAGATGCGCGCATTGTAAGATTGTCTGAGACAGAACTGGTGCGAAAAACTACCGTTATTGAATTCAGATTTAGGTATTTTGAGGTTTTCAGGCATGTTTAAGGTATGTTCAAGTAACAGATTTTAGCTTTTTGTGCTTTCAGTGTTGCTTCGTGTTATCTAGCGTCACAGTACCGCAATCCTCAAAGCGATGGACTATGCGTTTGCGGCCTCTGCAGCCCAAGCTCGCTCGTTGATTGTTTTTGCACGTGATTCACACTGTCGATGCCTGATTTCTCACAAAAAGTAGTTTCCTTGATTCAGGGAAAAATTTAGTGAACTTTGGTAAATAATTCAATCGAAAATTAATCATAAAAGTACTTGTTGCATACTTCAACAGGTCACCATAAAACCGAAATGTGTATCATTCATTGCGTAATACAGTTTATAGGATCGTCTTGAATGTTTTTCTTTACAAAATACGGTGCAGTTATACAGTGTTTGGTGGTTGGTAACCCACTCCTTTCACATTCTTCACAGACAAATTTAGAGAAAGTGTAGAATTATAGTGTGTTTGCGAATCTGGGTTGCATGCGAAAAATATCAAAAATGAAGGCGAAAGTAAACGGGGTGAACACGACTGTATAGCACTTTCAAAGATACATTTTAATGTGTTTTGGTGCACTAATTTCGGTTATTAACTGCAAAAATAACAGACGCTGCAAAGTTGCTTAAGTGTCCACGCTTAGATTACTGACACCAACTTTTCGTGATTGCGTTGGACGAAAAAAATTATCGCGTACATTTTTCTCACATTATCTTTGCGTGCGCATGAGAACAATAAGAAAAAACAGCTCTAATAATATACTTTTTCGGAGCCCTTCCCATTGCAGAAAGCAGCTCGTGCCTATTATATCTGCAATCCTATTACGAGTGTGCATGTTTTGAATGCACACTACACGCGCGCGTGAAAAAACGCCTGTTTCTCAAAATTTCATGCAAATGTTGATTTTTGGAGTATTGTAGATTTCATTACACATGTTTCAGCAAACTTTTAGACTCGCTTGTTGGATATGTGTACAGGGAAACATTTTCGATATCCAATCAATATTGTCTTTTCTGCCTATGCATGTAATAAATAGCGCGTTTAAAAATGGATATCGGGTAGTGTTTCAATCACATGTCTTAGAAAATTTTTTTCACGAACAAAACTATTTTAGATCAATCCCGAGTGCTAATGTAGCACGTCATTATGTATTGGGAGCAAGGTGCACATATTTATTGGCTGGTTCTGGCCGCGGTGGCTGTCTTGGTCAGGTCAACCGTATCGCAGGGTAAGTCAGTCAATTTGAAGGTGATCAAACTTAGTGATCGAATCATAGCGGATCCGACGTGTGGGACTACATTTCGCGTTTTGCTCCTGTTTTCAAATCTGAAAATAAAAGAAGTATAGTATGTTTTTTTGAATAAGCTTCAGGAGCTTATCTGGATATACTTTCCAAGTTTGCCCTTGGCGGGGCGCTTATTCTTGGGGTTGGTGCGCAGAAACATCATGACAGATGTAATCCGATACCGAAGTTGGCAAAATAGGATCGTCCAGTGACTGGTAATACCTTTTCGAGTTCATGTAGTGTGCTCGCGCTAACGATGACCAGCGCAGTGCCCGCCCCGACATCAAATGGAAATGGGCAACCAAAAAGTATAAATGTCTTCACAGAGTCCGTCGTGGCGCGGCCATAACTCGGTTGCGGGGTGCGCAAGGTCCGAAAAAATTCTATGCCCAAGGACCGCAATCGTTTGCATGGCCGCGCACTTGCGGTTCGCGGGTCACTTCAAAGCAGTCCTTTAGCTGTAACACTTAAAATTAACCAATCAACGTCAAGCCAACGTTGCGTACATGCCGCAGCCAAGCGCTAATTGGTTCATTTTCATGTGTTACAGCCAAAGAAATGGTTATTCGAAGTGACCCGCAAACCGCGCAAAAGCGGTGCCACACCTGGACATTGAATTTTTTCTGACCCGCGCACCGTAACCGCACACTGTATGTATGGCCGCGCCCTGAAGGAAGTCAGTGGTGCACCAGATCCTCGTCAGTGTGCACTCATGTTCAATTTCAGGCTGCAACGATAAAGAACAATCGTGTAACGCATGGGCACGCTACTGTCACAACAACGACTACGTGCGGGATAACTGTCAATTGACGTGCCACACTTGCCCGCATAAACAGAGCGGATTCTCGAAGGCCAGAGAACAGGAAAGACTCAGACAGCAGGAGGAGCTGAAAAGAAGTGCGCATTTTAGTTTTATGAAAGAATGACCAGCTGCTTATGAACGTCATAATTGCGTTCATAGACAAACTGGCAGTGTTATGAAATGAAGGATTTTGGCAGGTTTTGCTCATTTGTTTTTTTTAAATATTCGTGTTCATTTCGCTCGCTAAATTCAGTCGACATTTTTGCATCAACGCCGCTTGCTGCTACGGTTTCATCATCTATGCTCCAAAGCAGGATAATCCCATTGTCTTAGCGGCTTTGCACAAACTTTGACAAAATAACATCTTCCATAAAATATTACTTATTTGCTAACAAACATTTGCTGTACGCCAGTGCTGCTTAGGTTAGAAAGCTTCCAAATGCCTAAAAAACAACCGCCTAAAGGTCGATTTATACTTCTCTTGGAGAAGTAAAAATTTGAGGAGTAGGAGCAGAGTATCGCAGCAGTCTTTGGATCCTTTTTTCTCGTTCTGGAGGGGCAGTAACGAATTGAAAGAGAATTGGGAGAGTCGCTTCAGCGTTCTTAAAATACCCTTTTTCGTTTTTTTTCAATTTTTTTTGTGTTTATAGCATTGCTATCGATGTTTTTAGCATGTCACTACTGCCAAGTCTATTTTGCAAAAGTTACGTCAAAGAGAAAGAGGCGCCAAGAAACAAAACGAAAAGGCGTTCAGCGTTCTATTATCGCGATTGTGTCTTCACAATTGGCTCAACATCCGCTCTCCCCCACTCAGTTCAAAAAAATTGCTGGCGCAGGTAGTTCCTGGGGGGCCCCCGGTCGTCTCCCCCCAGTGGCATTCCCTCTCCCCTCTCATATTCCAATTTTCTAAAATACATTTTTAGCCTAAGCATTCTTAGCCAAAAATGTGTATTTTCAGGTCAATGTTCTCAAAAATACCAAAATACACTTTTTCTGAAGCTTTTCCAAAAGGGGGCAAAATAGGAAATTTTTACCTAAAAAGTGACTTTTTCCTATTTCCCCCCCCTTCCCCTCGTGATCTCCCCTCCGCAGCCCTTCTCCCTCCAGGCTCATCTGCGAGATTTCACACCCCCCCCCCGGTCAACCCCCATGTCACGCCCTATATCAAAATGGCCTTTTGCGAGCTAGGGGGGAGAAATTTTTTAGGTAGAAATTTTGATGGAATGTGCTTTCGCTAATTTCGCGCGTAGCGCGCGATTTCTCCTATTTGGAGTGAAAAAACCGATTTTATCCATTTTGACCAAAAAAAACTTATGTACACCCGGCGCCTCATTATGGCTATACTATTCGGCCCCCCCCTCACCGTTAGCGAGCGCGCACTAGCAGGCAAAAAACAATATATTTAGCGGGGGCCCTCGCTGAACTTAAATTGCCAATCAGAATCCCAGTGTAGTTCGCAGATCTATTCCCCCTAGGTTTTACATATCCCTATTCTCCAGTGGTGTCTTTCGAAATAAAAGTCAGGTGAAAATAAAATTTTGGAATAAGATGATAAGGGAGGAGTGGAAGGGTTTATTTTTTCAAGGTAGACAAGAGTAGTAAATAAATTTAGTAGTTTTTTCCCTAAAAAAATTTATAGCTTTTTTGGCCAAAATAAAAATTTAGTAGCTTTTAGGTATAAATTTAAAATTTACTTGCTTTTAAAAATTTAGTAGTAAAAAGTATAATTTGGTTAAAAAAAATAGAGGAAATGGCTTGAGGTAGATGGTAAGCTCACTCGAGGTTAAGGCTAGGTCGAAAAGGGTTTTTTTCAATATATAAATTTGATTGATTTTTTCATTTTCCGAAAATTTCTAAAATACTATTAAGAGGTTCGCCGAGCGCGCGATTTGGGGGTTTTTAGGTCGAAAAAACACCATTTTTCTATAAAAACAAAATTGATGGTCAAGGCTCGGGGTAAGGACTACTCTCCCCCCACCAAGGGGGGTCAAGGTCTACTCTAGCCACTCTCAGGGGGTTGTTCAAAAAAGGTCAATTTTTTAGAGGAAATCGAAAAATGGTGTTAAAGCGAAAAAATGGCATTTTGGGTTATCTTTTGGGTATCTTGGTTTTTGGGGTTATCTTTTTGACATTTGGAGGTAAAATAGCGTTTTTACGTTTTTGAAAATTTAATCAGGATCCTGAAAATGTCATACGATCGCAGTGTTGGGGGGGGTTGGTGCCCCAGTAGAGGTTCCCCCTCCTGGAGTAGGTATCGATGTTTCAGGCAGTAGGTCCGATTTTTCGGCAGAGGTCCCCCGATTTTGCCCCAAAAGTCCAATTTTCAAAATGGCCAAAATTAGTGTAAAATAGTGGTTTTTACCTCAAATTCCCAATTCGCGCGCTACGCGCGCAAATACTACGTTTTCACGATTCCACACAAAAAACAAAAAAAATTTTCACCCCAAAACCTAACCCCCCCCCCCACCCCCCTAGGCACCCCCAGCCACGCTCTGGATAGGTCCCCCCTCTCCGAACTTTATAAGAATTGTCAAATTTTTTTCTGATCCAAAGCAGCTAGCGGCATCATTCGTTCGCGATCAAAAAACAGAGTAAAGAGAATGTTTCAGTGGTCTCGACGTGGTTGATCTCTACATAATTTTCAGCTGAAAATGTTTTGTGAGAATCAAAATACAAGTAGTTAAGAGTCTGAACGGAAAATCAGGATTGATTTTGATGAATTCTTATATGCATTTCGCCAATACCTCAACATCTGGGTGAAAAAATCAAGATACGGATACAGGGGGGACCCCTTCCCCCCCCAACGCCTCGGGTGTAGTTCGTATTTTTCCGCAAAATATATTTTTGGAAACCGTTTTTTCGGGAAAAACCGTTTTTTTCAAACATTTTTCGGTATTAAGGATATCATGGTTCAAAAACGCCTATTTTGGAGAAATTTTGTCGGGAATGCCTGAAACAGGCTAAAAATCACTGGAGATTAGAAAGTGCTCATTTTGAACTGTTTAGCACCGATTTACATTGGTTTTCAACATCCTTCCACCTTTGAAATATTTCGGAAATTTTTGGAAAAAAAGCGTTTTTTTCAAAAGTTGCCACTTGGAAAAATTTCCGGAACAATAAAAACGTATTTTTCCATGCCTCGGAAAAAACGGTTTTTTCCCGAAAAAAAACGTTTTTTTTTCGGCCCGCAAGTGTACCTCCGGGCTCCGGGTACACTATCGATCCCAATTTTTGCCTAAAATAGGCAAATTTAGGCCTAAAATAGGCATTTTTAGGCCTAAAATGTGTGATTTTTAGGTCAAGGTCGTCAAAATCTTCAATATGCCCTTTTTATAGAGAATTTTTTCGAAAAAAAGCAAAAGCGAGTCAAAATTTTCACCTCAAAAAGTGACTTTTTCCTGAATTTGGGTCTTCCCCCTTCCCCCCTCGGGGGTACGCTATCTCCCTCTCCGAAAAAAGTGGGGGTCCGCTATCTCCCCCTCCGGGCCAGGAACTACACTGGCCCAGCCCGGCTCGATTCTAGTCTCTACTTCGAAACCATAAATACTGTAATTTTGGTCGTAAAAACTGTGATTACTTTTTTTTCAGGTATTCGTCACCACAAATGCCCGACGCCGACGATCCGGATGGCACCATGAGCCTGTGCGATTGGCGAAAGGAATGCAACGATGATGGACTGCGTCGATTCAGATTTGATCGATCCAACAATTTCTCTGCCAACGCCGCTGAAATTCGCGATAATTTGGCGGACTATTTCGTGTCAGATGTGGGCTCATTGCCCTGGCAGTGGTGCGCTATCAATCACGGACGGGAAATTGACAAGACGACCGGCGATGATCGACCACCGATTTGATTTTCTGTAAAATAATGATGAATTTTGGTATTTCGCTTTGTTTCTGTCACAAGCTTGTATATGCCCTGACAAAAATTGTATTGTGATTGGGTGTTTATATCAAGATGTGCACGTGTTTAGCGCTGCTAATTCGAATTGATGGCAAAAAATTGTCAAAAATGTTATGACGACAAAGCAATACAATTTGTGCAATTGTAAAATATATGCACTTTGATACACATATCATGCAGGTATTGTTGTCAGTCAGTGATGCCAGTCAGTTTTCATGGCAATCAGCGCTCAGGCAGTTTTTGTTTTCCGCATGCTACAGGGTTAAAATAAAAATTACTTCTGGTACATAAAGCCCTTACAAATACGGTCAAGCACCCGATGAAAGTGTAAACCAGCCTAAAATATGACCAATTACAGACAGTCTCACGTACTTTTGAAACTATTCTCAAACAGTTTGCGGTCCGGGTCGAGGAGGTCCATAATTCGAATCCATTGGCCCTTCTTGTACTCGATATCATAATATTTCTTTGTTTTTCAAATCCCACAGTGACTGTGCGTCAAACACACAATCGATTAGCGCCTGTTTACCTTCATCATCAAGCAAACTTTTTGATTTCTCAGCCATTTTGGGGTACGCAAGCGACAAAGCGCGAAAAACACCTGAAAATTGCATCACCCACCGTTCATCCGTTATGTAATTACTTCAAAAGTGCTTGGCGTATTCACATTATGTGTGCTGATACGCCCAAACAAAATAAAGTGTGCAGAAAGTGAACCAGAAGTCAAAAAAAAGTTAAAAATTTTTAACTTGCTAGTTTTGACTGCCGGCAGTCAGAATCGGCGACTGCCAGCCTCTGACTCCCCAATGCGTTTATACTTTTTTTGTGCCTGCCGCGGCTTTGACTGCCTTCGAGTATAAACCGGGAGCAGCAAGTGGGTGGCACATTTTTCTACTGCCTCCCCGTCGTTCACTAACTCTGCCTAACAGACGTCATCGAACAACAACAACAACGACAACAGCCACAAGAGCCAATCATCAGACACGTATTCAAATTCGACCAATCAGCGACGAATCCGTCGTGCGTCGATACGGACCCCAATTGCGGCGCGTGGCTGGCCTCAGCGTTCAGTCTCTGCTCAACGTCTGCGTGGGTCAGACAGAAATGCAGGAGACAGTGCGGCTTCTGTCGTCGGCTGCAGGGACGAAGCCTGGTGCCCAGCAGTAAGATTGTGTGGGCGAATAATCATGCCTTGTATTGGACGGAACAGATTGAGCTTTTCGGCTAATATTACGGTGGTCAACTCAAGTGGTCAAATCGCTTCGTCAACTCACAGCCGCCCCGGGTGAGCGCGAGAGATTATGGGTGGAATTTTCGAAACGGTGTAAAGGTCAGTTGGGCGTAAAGGTCGGTGTAAAGTTCGGTCGAAAGCTCGGTCGGCGTAGCTCGGTGTAAACGTGAAACATTGCCTGTTATTAACGTGGAATGTTTCAAGTTTACATCGAGGTCTATCGCACTGAGCTGTCGACCGAGCTTTCCACCGACCTTTACACCCAACTGACCTTTACACCGTTTCGAAAATATCACCCTATAAGTGACATTCGCGGTGAGTTGACCACTCTGAAGAGTGAGTTGACGAAGCTATTTGACCACTTGACATGAGCGCTTTGTAATACAAGACAGCTTTTCGAAACCATTTGCTTTTGTATCTGATCTCGTTTGCAGGTTTGGAAAATATTAGGAATTTGCTTTGCCGTGAAAAGTTGATTGCTGCTGCCTTGATTATCCACTAAGCTCGAATTAAAGAAAGCTTTTTCTATGCGCGTGTGGAACACTTTTAACCGTTATTCAGGGAGGTTACGTTGTGTGTATTTCGCTTACTTTGATGACGGAATGCAAATGTCATTGTTATGAACCTTGAGCTTCCACTTTACCAAGCTTTGGCAAACGCGAAATTTTTTGCATGTGCTGATTAGCCTTCAATCATTCAGAAACCTGTTTTTTTCAGAATATGACATTAATGAGTTGCCTCAAGAGCTCGTGCCAGTCGGTTGGCTGTTGGGGAAATGGCGATCGGAACACGGAGGTATAGAAATTGACAATTACAGTAGTCTTTCATTTTGTTGTTCTTTGTCTATTTCTTTGGATTCAACATAGATCGTCTTATTGTTGTTAATCAGTGTGCAATGCTGACTGACCACTTCAAGCGGAGGCAATAGGGAGCATTCGGCAATAAGTGGTGCTCATCGGCAGCTAATGTGACGGTTTTGGGTGGCAAAATGTCGGACAAATTCTGGACCACAAGAGCGAAAAAATTTGCGGCATCCCAGTGAAACAAAACAAAGGCTCTGCTCATGAACCAATAGAATTCTCGTGCCCTTTATCGTTCAGGCAAAGCCAAGTTCCCCACCATTCCCGTGTTCACCTATGGAGAGGAGATCGATTTCAGTATCGCAGAACCGCCACGATTCGGTGCGAGATCACTGAATTACACGTTAGTCCTCTTTATGTTTTGAAATCTTCTTGAATTTTTTACTGTTTTAGATTTTAATTCTTTTGATTTTTTGTTTCATTCAGAGCGTTCGCGTTTGGAATCAATGAAGCGAAGGAGCTGCACAGCGAATACGGTTTCCTGGCCGTACAGAATAACTCTGATGCCGTCGCGTTGACCACTGTTATGAATAATGGTTGGCATATTTTATTTAACAGTTTATAAGCTTTCTTAAATTGATATTTTAATTTGCTGTCATAAAAAACCAAGGTCAAAAATATTTAGGTTTCACCACGGTCGAGGAGGGTCGAGCTATCGGCAACTCGCTGCGTCTGGTGCTACGCGACATCGGTAGGATCAGCTTCAGCAGGGATTTGCCTGTGCACGATGTTAGTTCATCTGACTTTCTGCTGCTATTTTGGCCATAAATTGGCTTTTCAGTTTTGTTAGTTCGAGTTTGGTGGGAATGCAAAAAGCAAAACAAGTGAAAGTTGTTTGACTTTTGCTTTATGACGGAAACATTTCTCAGTATAAGCGGCATTATGAGATATTGTTTTCATTGGTTGAATTTTACTCTACAAGAACAGCGTCTTTGTTAGTTTCGTTCGCCAGTTTTGATGCCTTTTCCTGGCGAACGGGCAGTTGAGCTAACCACATTTGAGCAAGACCACTTTGAGCAAGTGAAAAAGAGCAGGTCCAAAAGAGCAGAACCTAAAAACGAATAGGCCTAAGCCTAAGCCGAAACACAAAACTAATCTCAAGTGTAAGCCTAAGCCTAAGCCTGATACCAAAATCTGCCTAAGTCTAAGCCATTGGAATGAAATAAGTGCTCTGCTCATTTGGACCTGCTCTTTTGCACTTGCTCAAAGTGGTGTTGCTCAAATGTGCTTTGCTCAATTGCCCGGCCACCCTTTTCCTACGTCGTGTTGCTCCCGGACATCGTCAGTGCGACTTCACCAGAGGACCGCATGACCCAAAAACACATCTGGGGCTTTATACCTCCCACACAATCGTTATCTTGCCTTCAGTAAAGCAAAAAAATCAAAAAATAAGAAAAAATTATTTATCCATATTTTCAGATGGTTCGTGAATTTCGTCTGATCAGCCCAGATACATTGGAGCAGCATCTAGAAATGGAAACCCTGACTCACCCGATGCAAGAGCACACGGCCATCAGATACAAGAAGATTTATCCGTGACGATACAAGACATTTTCGAAATGACGTATGCTTTTATATATTTTGAAAAGTGAAAATCGATCAAATTAAAATGCGGGGCAAAAAAACATGCGATTTCATGCACTGGAAAAATTTTGGACTCTAGTTAGATGCAGTGGCCAGTGAACGGTCCGATTTTTTTCACAAGTTTTGTTACATTTAATCGCGTCGTATTTCTCTGAATTGTGAATTGTGTGTGCATTCGTTTGAATAAAGACTGCCAAACAAACTAAACCTGTCGAAATTTCAAAATAGTCAGCTGCAACGAAGTTTATAAAATTCACTGGGTTTTGATGTGTTGAACTTTCACCAAGTAATGAAATTTCTATTTATCATTTACGCATCCTAAACGCTGCTGTGCACATGTTGTGTGGTTTCTGTAAAACCACACTTCGTTGTGTGGTTGTGAAACCACACAATCTTCCTAGTGAGTTATGAAGTGGTCGATGGCTCATACAACAAATTTTTAGTTCATCGAAAAAAATTATTGAAACAAAAAATTTTGATGCAAAAACAGCAGGAAACAATAAAGAGCATATGGCCGCGACGTGGGCCGTGTCGGCATAACACAAAAGGAAAACCATGGAGAAATAAACACATATAAACTGCAGAAAACGGACGAAAATAAAAACAAAATCGTAAAAATCTAATTCAAAGTCAGCGGGAGGTCACGAAGCCACAGTCAGTCATGTGCATGGGAAAAGTACCCAAATCTGCGTGTTATTCACGCTTGATCTTTTTGATATATTTTTGCGCTTTCTATGCATTTTTTAGTGTCACTGTTATATTTATTCTTGGCTCGTGCTATTTCGTGCACTTTGCAAACTGACTATAAATTATGAATTAAGCCTCCAGACAACGCATTTTTGCTCGTGTTGCAGCAATGCTCGATACAAAATAATAGTCATCTTTGCCAGTGGTTTTTTTTACAAATTTTTGGGCGCATTCATATCACAAATTTATTTTATTTCAAATCCGCGTGGGATAAGCTAGCTGATTCATATTCTAAACAAGCACGTGATAAACAGATTTAGGCACATTTATCCGTTCCAAATAGTGTTCTTCAGTTCTTGCGTTTACTGATAACCAATTCCACGCAATGTAGTGTGGTGTGGTGAGTAAAGTAGGCACTGACATGTTTGGTATCTGCACATATAGTAAATTTCTAAATTCGCTGCCGCACAATAAAGCCCCCATTTTTATTAAACCCAACCCCCCCCCCACCCACCACCTCACCCCGCGCCGCTGCCCTCCCCTTCATTTTTTTTACTCAAAAATACAACCTAAAGTAATTAGGCAGAGCTTGCAGGCGCAGACTTTGGGCTTGGAATCAGGTGCCAACCCTTAGATAATCTGGGTGAACCCGAACTTAGCTTCAAGGGTGAACCACAACCCTGAAGTTCAGCGATTTCATCGCACTGGTGTCCCCAAACGCACTAGTGTCCTCTGGATTGGCAGGTGTTCACACACAATCTTTTCCAATCACATGAGCGCATCGCTGCTTCGCACATAATTTTCGCGCCTTTTGAATGGCTTGATTACAGTCTTATATGCGCTTGGATAAATATTGCCTGATCTATCAAGCACAATGTCAATGAGCGTGCAGACGAAAATTTCACCTTGGGTTTAACATGCTGCTCCACGCGGGAGACGAAATTAGATAATATTGTTTCAATTTCAATTTCTGGGGAGCTTCCGATGACTTATGTAGGTATTATATGAAATCTATCTGTTCTTATAAATTACAGTGGAGAAGCCCAAAAGCACTGTGTAATCTGTCTATGTTTGACCACAAACAAGACTGTTTCAATGGGATATATGAGAATTAATGAGTCCAATCTAGTGCCTCTGTTGTACAGCTTGACTCCCCGTTGCACCAGTATCATAAAACATCCCATCCGCTTGAGCTTTCAATTGTTGGCCTGGAAAATTTCAGTGCATTTTCTCGCATCTGAGACCAGAATTTAGCTTTCATTTCCATGTTATTCATAAATTTCCGTCCCAAATCTACGGATTGAGCTTTTAATCTTTCCAGCATACACTAATCATGCGTGCTGTGGAAGCACTTTGGGTGGAGGCCTGCTTGACTCCCGAGAGAACCTGACATGCAAGCATGCAAAGGGAACATCCACTTGACTTATGCCATTGGCTTATGGCTTGCTTGTGCACTTGAGAGGCCAACATGCGCTTTTAGCAGGTGCTACCACTGGCTTTTAGGATCTCTTTTCGGTTATCTCGGCCGTAAATTGGGCCCGAAATATAGCCGCGCTGCGTCCCAAAGAAATTAGGACCGGCTAACGAAATTCAGAAACTTTCAGCATATTCTGTGAGTACTTTGAACCATTGTACAGTTGTGACAGAAAGTTAAAACAATTTGCCTTGTTTTGCACAATTATGAGGCTGGCATGGCGGGCAGGCAAAGGCGGCTTGCTAAACTGAGTAACGTATCGGATCAAGCATTGGGCGGTCGTAGTTAGTCAGTTCAAATAAGGTCTCATGCTTCAATGAGCGCAGCTTCTGGCAGCTATGTATACATGCCATGCCATGCCCAAGCCTGAGCGTCTTTTATGGTAAGCCCGTCCACATTGTCAAAACTCCCAGATGATCTTGCGAAGATCAATGTCAACTTTAACCACTTTCTGGTCTGCTGTCCGTTTTTTGTCTCGTTCGATCATGATCTCCCCAATTCCAAGAGCTTCAGTTTGCGACAGGCGACAGGCGCAGTTATACGCACATAACCCAGTGCTCTGTGTCACATTATCGAAGTAAAATTATGCCGCTGAAAAACTTGAAGAAGTGGAGAGAACGAAGGAAACGGTAAGAAACCGTTATTTTCTTTCTTGCTTTTTTAATTTCATTTTTTTGCATGGAGTCTTGAAGTGCTGGGACTGCTGCTTTATTATCGCCGCGTATAATCTAAAGCCTGATCGTCAGAACTTCAAAACCCAACTTCAAAGGAGCAGTACAGTATGGCGGACAACCATTTGACAGCGGGGTGCTGTCCTCCAGGGTGGAGGATCCTTACCTGACGGTGCTTACTGTGTGCGTAACCCTTGCCTGACGTTAAAAACCGGAATCGCTTGGCCGTATTTCTGTTCACCGGAACTACAAAATGAGTGCACCACAAAAGCTTTCAAAACTGATCCCTCTTTGAGCGTTTATGTATACCTTAAAATTACTTAACCGGAGGAAAATGTGTCTTAAATTTCAAACAGTGCCGTAAGCAAGGCAGGATTTTACGCAAAAACGTAACCGAACACCTATTAGACGCTTTGCGGCTAATCTCGGCGCGTTTACTAAAATGAACGGCCCGCTTCCGGCTCTTAGTCTCAGGACAGAAATAAGACAAAAATATTTTCCACCGAAACTTGCATGTTTGCGAGATTTTTTTGTTCATTTTCACGGAAAGCTAAACTAAAAAAGCAGATAACAACAATGCGCGAAGCACGGTTGTTTCAGCTAATGACCCTTGTGCACAACAACAACTGTCGTGTAGTTCTCAACTGAAGAGCTTCTGTCTCTCTCTGTCTTTTTGGCGCTCTTCAAAGAAAAACGTTACTAAATTATTTTATTTCGCCGTTAAAGTGCCGGGTGGGCGCCTGGTGTCAGGTCAAAAAGGCAAGTGCGCTCTGCTTAAATGACTTCTGTGACCATTCTGTGCCTTGGTTTGTGACGTGCGCATTGTGCCACACTCGTAAACAATTGTTTTTCACTTTTTAAAGTTCACTTGAAAAAGAAATCTAAACGCTTCGCTTGTCCAAAAGATATCGGCCGGCCTGCTTTGTCATATATGTATGTAGGTAGCAAATGGGAGCCCATTAGTCCAGCTGTCTGTGTATTGCGTGTATCAGGGTTGTTTCAAAAAAAGTGGTTAATTAAAAAAAATTTTTTAAAAAAAAAAATTTTTTTTGAAACTCAGATTTTGCTTTTTTTAATAAAAAAAGTTGCCCAAAATGGGCTGAAATGTCCAAAAATGGCCCTTTTCGAGGCAAAAAATTGGCACTTTTTTTCTGTGGACGGGACAATTTTTCCAAAATCGCGCCTGCGGCGCCCTGTATTGTCCCCAAATCCGTACAGGGATGCGCGGGGATAATCTTTTATAGTGATGTGGCACCGATAATGTACCACTGCATGCTACTACACATGTATATACATAGGTCTGGTGCAAAACCGGGCGCGCAAAGTCGATCTGACACGCAAGATTTGGGCTGTAATCGATATTTTGATGGTCGTATATCAGATATACGGCATTAGATGCGTTGTACGGCATGCTACAATACATTAGGTAACATCGTTAGTCAACATCAACCTCAGACTGGTAGGATTCCATAGAATCTGCACAATGCTACCGGGTGTCACCACACAAGTTGGGTCTCAGGCGAAAATTTTTCAATTTTTGAAAAATATGTTGCATCGATTTCATTTATCCTGAAACGTCGTTTGCAACACTTTTTCTAATAAAAAAAATTTTCGTCAAAAAAAATCAAAAAAAAATTTTTTTTTTTAAAAAAAGCTCGTTAATAAAAAATTTTTTTTTCAACCCTGGCGTGTATGCTATTCACTAAAATGTCAATTTTTATCTGTTTTTGTTCCAATTCGGAATACAGTATAAACCCATGATGATGTTCTGAGACGGTTCAAGGAGAACGGGTTGTGAACCTTCTTCAACTAGTATGCACATAAAATGTGAACCAAAAAACTACCAATGATAAATTTTATACTTTGCTGTTTATATAGTCCCGGTAAAAGTGATTTGGGGGCCTCACGCAGCAAAGCGAAGTGCGGTTCGAATTTTGAGATCGTCGGGAGTTATCGCCGCTTCCTGTCCTGTTGGATTCCGCAAGCGCAACCATCCCACAAGTGCTACAATTTTCCGTCTTTTCAAGCGTCGTAAATGCTTGGAAGTACCGTGTGCTCTAAGTGGTTTGTTCAAGCGTCATTTGTAAGTGGTTCAGGAAAAGATTGTAAAAAATGACGCCTGTTTGTGAAAATTGCTCGTTGGCGATTTGATCAACTTCATGTGAAACCGTCGGATAAACTGGGTTTTCGGTAATTTACAGCGTTTTTAGGCTCTTTCGTTGGCGCTATCATTTGGCAGAAAGCAACCTGTTCCTTTGAGCCTCAGGGTAAATTGGGTGGAAAAAACCAGAATTGCGCAATATTCAGAGGTTTACACGTTCACAGGCCCATATTCCCAAACTGCCATTATCCAGCCGGCGGTTGCGTTTGATGATTATGGATCATTCCAGTTCGGGACGGTGGGACCACAAGTGAATGACTGAGACTATGTTGTGTTTTTCGAGTTTTTTTTTTTAACCCAGCCTTTATCGATGAAAAGTTGTGTACGGGAAATGTAGCTAGGAAGTGTTCTGCTGTGTATGTATTCTGATTGAAAGCGCAAATTTACCCATTTTTTCTGTAGTTTATTTGGTGCACAAACCGTCGGTGGATTACTATAGCTGCACCCATTTCGGAACTGCATTCACACGTCGTAAAACTTTTGAAACCTTTCAATTCTCACGGCTTCGTGTTTGCGTCTTCAGATAACTTTTTTCTTTCTTAGTCTGTCCAAATTGTACGTTTTTCTTGTAAGGTGCAGATACATAGAAAGGTCTATACAGCACAAGTTGTTCAATGCCAAAAACCGTTGCACGGACTGTTTGTTTGGAGCGTTGCTCATTCAACACAAAAGAAACAGAACAAGCACAATATACGCGCTGTGCAAAACTCTCTTCCATCAAAGATTTCCGGTGTTGTTCCAGCAGAGCAAATAAACGGTTTTATACCTGCGTGGATCACTTTCTGGTATAAGATCTCATCTCTTTCAGTTCATCGTTCTTTCGGTATCTGCAAAGATGTTGTTCTTATCAATATTAAATCCTATTATTGGAATTCACTTCACGCACTTTGCGCGTATCTTTGCGACGCGTCATGATTGAGTGAGAGCGTTTCGTGTTTCACAAACAGAAAGAGAATCAGCAGGACAGAGAGAGAACACAAGATTCATATCGCGTCATCTGTGGAATTTTCAGTGTTGTTTTTGTTTTGTGAAGTTTTGCGGGATCTATAATTTTTTAGATTTATATTTTCTAGTAATTTTCACTCGTACGGGACCCAACTATTTCAATGTCTTTGTGTATTTTGCAGCCCAGAGGTGTTCGGAAAGCTCTGTTGTGGTGGTGTATCTGAAGATGAGTTGTAAAACTGTTGTGAAGTGTCTTGGTAAGACTGGGCTCTTCGAGTGTTTGTACTATATGTAACGAAGGCATACGTACACCTACACAACGGCTACTATAGCCAGCCGTGTCCCTATCCCCAGTTCACACCTTTGCGTCACGCACGGATGGTTTACAGCTTGTACTTGCGTGGCGACGTGTTTATATAGCCAAACATTGTGGTGGTATAGCTCGTTCGTTCTGGGGGTGCCAATGCATAGATAATCGGATTGAGGTTTGTGTTGGTTAGCCTTGCAAAAGCTGAAAAAGTTTCAGACCAAATCATAGTCGCAAAACTGTTGCGCGAACCTCAAATTTCATGGTGTGGCCATAAGAGGCCTTGCGCACACAGGCACCTCTGTATGTAACGGGCGGGGCTGTCAGGACTTCCGTTGCGCTATGTGCGTTACCTGAATGAAGATGTAATCGTGAATAAGGCTAGTTAGTGACAGAAGCTTCGCTCGTGTCGCCTTGGCTCCGATTCGAAATCTTGTGCTCTCATATTAAACTTCTGCCGAAAATTCGGTTTTCGAATCTCGTTTGTGCCTTCAGAGAAGGCCCATTATGCAAAATTGCACACCACCTATAAGATTTCTGACTGATTTGTGCTCTAAGGTCAAAACGAAGGAATCTATTTCGTTTATTATATCTGATATTTTATTGCGCCCGAAATATGTATGAAGGTACATGTACAGTATGTATAACAACGTGTGTTGTGTAGTTCCCGGACAGCAATTTGTTTTGAACGAGCATTTTTACAACAGCTCAGTCTTATTGCGGTGACTGTGATGGAACTCGACACATCACAATATTGTGCTGCCAATGCGATTAGAAATATAGGCCTACTTACTCTCTCATAACTCTTATTCGAGTTTCGTCTTTCTTTACATTCGTTGTGTACAGCTTCAGTGCCTAAATTTGATGTGCTCAGGATTTTTCCTATGTTCATTCCTCTGGTTTCCCAAGCTGCAATCTTTAAACCCCGAACAAAACGGTTGTTCTCTGGAAACTTTTTCATTTCTATTTCCATCTATCCCTCAATCTTTCTCTTTGTCTTCCTTCAGCCTTTTCTCTTCCAAAGCATTATATCATTAATGTTGCCCGTCATCTACGAGCATTCAGACCAGGAGCAGGCGGGCCCGTCCACTTGCTCAGGTCTGGACACCAGTCAAATCAGTTGTGCTTCTGTCGAACTGACGTCAGAACAGAATGAACCTTGGTGAGGGTTACTGTATGTGTATGTATGATACAGTATGCCTGCGTGCCTCCATACTACAATGCCTTTGCATGGAATGAGGAATGTAAAGTAGTGGTCGTTCGTTAACAACCTACTGTATATGTACAGTACAACCTGCGCCAAACTGCCTAACTCGTGATTGAGGAAATCACTAAAATCAGTCATAATTTTGGTATGAAACACGCATGTAGTTTCCTTTCAGTTTCGTGACCCGAAGTTCTGTTCCGGTTGGAACTGCCTTAAAAACACGGAGTGTTTGAGGTGGCGAATGTGGTAAAAATGTCGCTTTCAAGTACGCATGCTCAACACCTTCCTCGTTCTAACAACTGAATGTAACAAGCCAAGTGTCGATTTGAGCCCTCGATTGCAAGCTCCACTTTCTAAAGAATTTCATTATTTTTAGTTGAACCAAATCACACCCCCGCCACTTTACAACTGCTCTTAACTGACAAAACTCCAGGCGCTTCGAGGGCTGTACAACCTGCAGACGGCGCAAGCCAAACGTGTGGACGCATACTTGATTTATTACACTCAAATTTCATATTTTATTAAGCCCTTAGCCAAACTTTGACTGGTTCAAAGCTTTCGCATAATAATGATCCGGTCAAGGCACCCAAGATTTGAAAGCTTCAAATTTTTGTTCAGTCCATAATTCTATTGAGTTCTCGCCTAACTAGAATCGTGTTCTTGCTGAGGAATGAAACAGCGATGCAAACCAAAAATTTGAGAACAGCAGGAGTCGCTCATTTCTCTTAAACTCGAAGATACTCAGGCCCTTTTGTGTACCGCTTTTCACCTATTCTGACTCTGTTTTTTCCAAAGCTGTTTTATCCACCAGCGACAAACAACATTTTCCAAAGTGAGTTCTGTCTTATAACGTTCGGTACAGTTACTGCACGAAGTACCAGTTTGTGTTGAAAGCTTTTCAGCATTTTGGGGTTGGTCTGTTGCAAGTTTTTGCTAGATCTTGTTTGTACTCTTTTGATGGATAAACGACTGACGTTATGGATGAGAATGGTGCTGTTGCGTAACAAAGTTTGTTCTTTGCAAACTTTTTTTTGCGTGTTCCTCGAAAAAAAACCGACGCTCTAACATAGAGAATGTCAGTGTTGGTTTGTCACTTTGTGTTCTGCATAAGATTGTCAAAATTTTGCTGCCTTGCTGTTTTGAAAGTTTTCGAACACTCTTGTCCGTGCGTTGTAGATCGCCTTTCAATTTCAGGATGCAATGCCCGGACGCCATCGGTCACAATTGGGCTGTCGAGGTACTCACTGGCGAAAACAAGGAACAATCACTCAGAGATCCGCTCATTCAGGTTAAATGTTTATTTTCAAATCTAAAAATTAAACTTAAAGTGCTTCAATTATACCAATTAATTCCAGAAACTTTTCCGAATTTTCCTGATTTTCACCGATGAGCTTGAGCGATTGGATGGTTCGCCGTCAGTTTGTTATGAAGAGACCATCACACGAAAGCAGCGTTTGTCCGTTCATGAAGTGCGATACATTTGTGGCCTGATTGGCAGGGAAATTGGACTGACCGATTTACCGAGTAAGTCGTTATATATTTTTGGAAAAACTAATGCAAGTTTGCGGCTGGGTCTGGTCCGAAACAAGTATGTTTTCATCAAAGTAGTCAGTTTTGATCTGTTTTCCCAGACGGGCGGTGCACGAGAACATCGTCATCAGACAATCACGTGACCCAACTGCCGGCCAACTGCCGAGAGTTGACCAAAACCGCGAGTACTTTACAGGCCGTCCTCTTTGTAATGACGTAATCGGGGTTCACAGTTTACACTGACAAGATATTCGGCAGGAGTGCGAGTATTGACGGCAAATTGGGAACCAAACTGCCGATCACAAATGTAAAAGAACAAAACGTTTCCGTAATCGTTCTGACCCAAACTGTTTACCCTCGATCGGGACTTGCCCAAAAGTCGTGTCAGAATTGTAAAAAAAGTTGCAGGCACGTCCCAAACCGATGCCATCAGCAGCAGTGAACCAGTGCACATTCCGTGGCCGAGTGCGCAGTGTGCGTGTGAGCTGAGGGACAGAATTGAGAATCATCCTGAGAATTATACATTTAAAGTTGGCTTAATTTCAGTGGATTAAGTGTTTTTATTTTTTAAAGTCTTATAAAGTCTTCCAGGATCTAATCTGGACCATTGCCAAATTGTTCCAAGACAGGAAAATCTGTGAGGCCGCCGTCGATGCGGTATTCAATCGGATCGTGAATCAAATCCTGAAAAAGGTGAATGAAACACATTTTATTTTTCTTGAGATTTGACTTTCTGATCTTCAATCCGAACCTGACTTTCAGGGTTTCGTCTACATCTACCGCAAGAGTCTCGTTCTACGCCGTACAGTCTGTGAACTCGCGCTTTGCGTTGTGTCACCGGGCAAATTGTACTTTTGGCCGGTGGACCAACCTTTTGATGCCGCTCACAGGAAACAGCATGAATTGGATAAAAATATGACGAAAGTTGAGGTGTGAAATATATTTTAGTTTTTGATTTCCTTCGTTCAAACGACTAGAGCAAGGTGCCGTTGGACGTTTTCTCTTTCACTTCTATGTCATGTACCCGCTTTTTGTGGAGCTTTCTTGTCCCTTGAATGACTCGCGTAGCGTAAAATACCGTAACCCACCGCTCGTCACACCGTTTGTCACTGATAACCCACCCAACTGGTTTGCCGAAATGTTTCTTCCAGATTCCTTTCTTTGTGGAATTCCGCGTCGGTGAACTTAGGAACTCTGACACGCCCTCACGTGTGGATACATATACCTGTACATGCATATGTATACATCTTCAGTAAAATCTGAGCAAAACAGTAAAATAATAAAAAACCTCCAATAGTTTTTCTCCAAAATCTGTTCTCTCTCGCTTCGCCAAGGCGCATTCCACCACCGATAACAAGGGTCGACTTTTGTGGACGGTGCAGTTGCCTGACAAACACAAGCTGGTCTTTGGATGTGACGATCCCGCAGAAAGACACAGATGGCTGGCTGGTTGGTACTGATTTGGGATTCGGATAAATTTAGAGTCGTGTTTTCTAATGAACGCAAATCTGTGGCCGCCGTGGTGATAATCAACTTGTGGGTACACTGAGCCATACAGAAAATGCGGCGCAAGCGTTTTCAAATGCCATTTTCTTGAATTTTTGCGAACTTTGAGTTTTGATCCTAATCCCTATTGTCTCACTTTTCACAGCGTGCGAATTTCTTTTGTTTGATATTTCGTGCATATCATTGTTTGGTCTCGAAAATTTGTCCGTGTTATGCGCTATTTATGCAAAAGATGAAAAACAAAAATTCTACACCCATCTGACTTTAGTCGGTCTGGGGCGCTAACTTTAACACCTCCCAGAATTTGTGATAAGCGATGCAAACTGACTAGATATTGATACGGCTCCAAGTACATCAACAGGATCTTGTTCCAGTGCTGGAGCTTGTTGTTTGAAACGGGAAGGAACCTTGCAGCACCTTCAGGATGGTGTTTTTGTTTACATACGTATACCTTGGCAATAAAACACCCACCTTTGTAACGCCACCCAGGTGAAATGACCGAACACAGACGCGTCCAAACTAGAAAAAATACGACTTTTATTGTTTATTTGTTATTTACGTCGATTCAATCGTAAAATCATGGAAATTTAGATGTCGTGCTTTTGGAACTGGTCTTGGAATATTTTCGTAAGCCTTTTCTTCACCACTCTGGCTGCTCATGCTGTGCTAAAATTGCAAAACGTTACTCATGCCCAAACAATTGCCGTTGGCATTGATACATTTTTTATGTTGCTTTTTGTACACTTTTTTATTTTGGCTGGCGAGAAAACGTTGAACTAAAAAATTTAGGTTCAGTAATCCGCGTGGCGGTTAGGCAGCTCGCGCTTCTTTGAAGTACAAAACTAATAATAATAGCCTGTTTTATGGTTTTATGATTGTCGAAATTCATGTATAGTTCTTGTTGTTTGAAAATCTTGTAATTGCGCGGCAACTTCAGGTTGTTGAAAAATCGAGAAAAAAAGATCGCTCTCCAAATTGCGCACTATGGTGTTCGCATGCATAATTACCGCAAAATATTGAGAGCAGTTTTGTTTCCACAAAAAATGTCTGACTGACTTACGGTACCTAAAAACGATTTTGCGTTTGTGTTCTTATTTTTTGCACAATAAAAATGACGAACAGCGGGCGCAAAACCCATAAATCACGTAATTTTATTGTTTTCGAGGCCTAGTTCTCCAAGTGTGTTAGTTTAGTACTATTTTAGTTTCTTAGACAAACATATTCAACTGACACTAAAATCAGCTCTGCGCGGTAGGTTTCTCCATCTCTAAATAACGTATAAAAATAACCAAAATTGTAAAGTGATGGAGTGTGTCTTTGCCATACATATGTAAAGTCCGCACCTTTGATTTTATAATTTTATCTGGGTTGCTAGAAATTTTGCGCGTTAAATATCAAAATAAAGATGTCACCTGTGCAAAATGTGTGTCCATGCTGTCAGAATTAATAAAAAATAGGATCTCTTATCGCGCCGTATGTGTCTGTTATCTAGCCGGCACTAAAATCACGGTTTCT
The DNA here is from genome assembly GCA_030248065.1 of Rhynchonema sp. JSB1_4. Taxonomy (NCBI): domain Eukaryota; kingdom Metazoa; phylum Nematoda; class Chromadorea; order Monhysterida; family Xyalidae; genus Rhynchonema; species Rhynchonema sp. JSB1_4. The sequence goes on from JASAMV010002180.1 coordinate 36,000, forward strand.
GTTCGCAAATTTGACGAGTTATACCATATTGCCACCAGACCGTGCTCTTTCATTATAATTAATTTAAACAGACTTTTATGATTTTGATCTCGGGTTATGAGATCTTCTGGATGGTACATAAACTTTGACAATATTCCACTTTTTTTCGCTATTGTTTCAGCCACCGAGCTTGCAATTAACCGTTGTGACCAAACCGAGAACGTTTTCAAGCCTGTGCTAAACCAGCTGCGAAAAAGACAGAGGCTTTATCAACGACAAGGTGACCTCGATGGGCTTTTTACTGTTGCTCATTCATTTTGCGTCTATTAGGATGACTGCAATTATTAGAAGTTTCTGAGCAGGATGGCTGTCCGACAAGGCACCAACTGGACAAAGATGACAGGTCGTCCAAAAAAGCTTTGGCGTTTGATTACACAGCAATCCACAATTAGTATTTTATTAGTTGTTCATTTGAACGGAGTGATTCCTGTTATCGTATGCCTATCATGATTAGAATTAGTGGCTGATGTGCGAATTGTGTAGTGTGGTTCTTTGGGTCCCCGGTTCGATATGTTTTAACTGGGGTGCACCAGGTCATCGTCAGTGCTCATTACCATGTTCTCCCCCGATGCCGAAAGCGCAGTTACTGCAATATCTGTTTTTACTTTTGTTCGTTGCCAAAGTTTTTACAAATTCTAATTTTCAGGTAGCATCACTCGATCCCCGACGCCCGGTCGTCACATAGTCTCATCGACAGCCCCGTCCAAGTCCGAAGTGCCAGCAGCCAATTTTCAGCAGCTGAGAAGGCAGGAGGATTTCGAGCGTCAGCTGGCCGACCTTGCGCAACAACTGAGAAGCGAGAAACAGGCAACCAGGGACGAGGAGGTTGTTAGGACGTTGGCCACTCGGTGAGTGTTTTGGGGACACGTCTTGATAATCTATAGGGTACCAAACTTTGGTGGTCTTTTCGATCTGGCATTGTCTTGGTGACGCGATGAAGAAAATAGTTCGCTGATACCACTGAGCTCGGACAGCTGATAGGTTGTTTGTTGACAGTCTGCGAACAACTTTACATAAGCTACTCAACACATACATTTGAAGCTGCTTCTTAAATACTGAGAACTATAGACGCAAAAAGTCACTTGACCAAAGGCTGAACCGATCACCAAGTTTTGAGAATGGTTTATCTCTGTTGTCAAAGAACAACGCCAAACCGATGGGCATGATAACATATACCGCCTCCTTGGCATAAATGAACGCAGTTACATTATGCTGTCTTTGGTATATTTTGAAACGGGTAAAGGAAAGCGCGGTGTAAACATGAAACATTGCCTGCTGTTAACGTGGAATGTTTCATGTTTACACTGAGCTGACACCGACCGAGCTTTCGATTCAGCTTACACCGACCTTTACACCCAACTGAGCTTTACACCATTTCGAAAATGCCACCCACGCATGCCTAATTGTGTTGTTGTGGGCTTGTCATTTCGTGAGGTTTCATCCCAGAACTTGGCCAAATAATGTCAACTTTGTTCAAACCACCATGTCCGTCACGGGCCAGTTCTTTTGAACAGTCCAGACTGTATTGATGCTGTACGCCGGTGTCGTGTGCACTATACCTATTCAATTGAATATAAGGAAGACGTTACAGTACGGCTGAATGTAAACTCACAAATCCGTTTCGTCAACATGGCACTCCCCCATTGAATCACGCGCGCCACGATTGCGCAAAGTAAATAAATACTTTTGTATTGCGCTATAGAATTAATCACACTTGAAAACCACTGAAACGTGTAAAGTCAGAGAGTGATGGTAGTTTTTTTTAATATTGTCCGTGGGAAAGCGATAGCCTTGGTTTATAGTTGAATTTGGTCGTGAAATTTAAAGTTTAAATTAGAACATAATAAAAATATCCTCAAACCAAAATAATGTTTCAGCATGTTCGAAGAGGAACGTCAGCGTCGCGAAGCTGTCGAAAAACTCCATCAAGAACAAATGCAGTCGCTGCTGGCTGAACAGAAGTTGAGACGGGAGCGGGAGGGAGAGTTGGAACGGTTGAAACGGGAAATGCACGACATGACACTCAGGTCTGTAATTCGTGTATTATTTATTACTGCTTTGAGACTTGACGATGACGAGCGGTGCCTGTGGCTTTGAAAACATAGACCGAATCAGTTTGGTCTGATCTTGCAAATATTAAATCTGTTTGCTTAATCTGATTTGGTTTTGCGCACTGGCGTTGCCACTGTGAAAAAACCGCAAGTCGTGCGGACAAAGGGTGAGAAATTTGCATATGCTGCTACTATCGTATGTGCCTAACGACTTGCACTTGGTTGTCGACTGCATTTGTTTCCATAGACGGGTGCGGTGTACTTGGCTATCTTCGGATGATCGCGAAAAGGACACACGACCTAACGTCCAATGCCAAAAATGCTGAATAATTTTTAGGGAGCAACAACGTCGAAAGCGCGAAGAAGCCAATCGGCCTACGGAGCAGGAGCGATTGCAAATTCTCTATCAACTGAAAAGGTATAGTCATCTGATAGATACGATACATTTTAACAGGTAAAAATCAATTGCTAACTCACCTTTTCCATTCAGGGACCAACAAGCCCTTTCGGACTACCAACGTCAACTACGAGGCCAAGTGTTATCCGCACAACGCAACACAAACGACGCATTGCGTGACGCCAGTCACACGTTGGCTGAAATGCTCTACCGAACCAGAGAACGGGTAAGGACATCATCGTCATTGTCTGAGACCGGATCCATGACGCAAGCCCCTGTCTCCGCCCCAATGCCTGATAATCAGGGAAGACACCAGTCGACCGGACGAAAACCGGGACCTTCGTCTCTGACGATGGTGAATGGGGACGCGAAGGAAAATAGGAGAAAGAAGGACATTGTCGACGGGCCGAAAGTTGTGTTCAGTGATTTTGAGATGTTGTTGTAAATTGGTGGCTGCTGGCTGGCACTTGCGAAAATGTTGCGTCTTTTGATTCGTTGTTTTGAAGAAAAAAATTGTCGGATCCCCTACTTCGATCGACTGTCAAAAGCAGACAAGCGGTGCACCAGGTCATCGTCAATGTGAATACACCGCACCAAAACGGGCAACACTTTCTCAAATGTCAAAGTAATATTATGTAATATTCAGTGTGCCTGGCACGGTGTGCAGTCAACTCACACTAACTGAAAATCCCAAACCCACAATTCTTCAGCTAGCCAACTCCCTTGTCATTTCAGGGTCTACGCATGCAATCCCCGTCCCCGGCCCGCCCGACAATCTGCATCCAATCATACAAATATTTACAATCCAGTCCCAGTAGTGGCTCGTCGGAGCGAACCGCGGACTCTTGCTGACGAATAATTACAAACAATGTGTGCTTTTTCAAACAATCTCAGTTGAATTGTGGAATGATGAACGCAACATTTTGGAAATGAACGCATGCTTGACTGACTGGCTGACTGACTGCAGCAGTGATGTTTCACAACTGAATACATAAATCAATAATCTCGGAATGATGCTTGCTTCATGCGGTGTGTTATGTTTTTCTTTTGTTCATTTTAGTGTGCTTTCATTCCATCACCGTAAAATGCTATTTTTTGAAGAAAAAGTTCAAAGTACCGCCATTTTGATTAGTTTCGCATTTCTTTGCAAATTACCAGCACGACAACTGACAACATGCTTTGCATTGCATTGCTTTTTGTGATCCTTTTGTGATTTATATTTGTTTACATGTGCTTGAGAAACAATTTGAAGTTGAGCTTCTGCGTATTTGCTTGACTCTACAATTTCAAACAAATTCTTCTACCTTTTCATAGAAGCTGCCAATTTTTATTGTCCGCGGATAAAGCTCGAAAGTGTATTAGATAGATTGGGTGTGTTTATCGCTTGGCAACTATAGTTATGTATTAATCTGATCGAAAAAAGGCATAAATACCAGTGTTTTTGTGATGTTACTGTCAGGTGGATATCGCTCTGGTCTTAAGATCAGGTATGTATCATTCGAATTTTGATCATATCGACGGTCCGATGGATTTTTCGAGTGAGGCATTCAGTCAGTCGTCATCAAACATACTGGAACTTGTGTTCTGAAAAGTAAATGAGAAACAAAGCAAAAACGTTAGACGTCAAAACGCAAAATGTATGAAGACATAAAAATATCTGACAAATGCAATGCTCAAGTGACTAATGAGCTGCTATGGATACAACAATGTTGTTCCGATGTTTATTTTCCTGTGACCCAGAATTTAAGAGTCTTGATTTCGTTTCCAAGTTTCCTTCACTTACCTTTTCTGATGCTCTATCTTCCAGTCTTTCCATTGGTACCTTCATTGATTTCTGCTTCGTTTTCAGGTCAGTGGGTGTGGGATCATCTTGTAGTTTCGCTGGATCAAACCACGGATCGAGTCGGGGTCTAATCACACCTTTTGCGGCTCTTTTGAATTTGACTGAAAGTCAGTTTGACACAGTGCGATTTCAAGTTATTTTGCCCCTATCCTTATCAAATTCTTTCGCGGAAAACTATTTTGGCCAGCACGATCGGGGTACCGTATTGCATTTTATTTTGTTCAGTTTTCCGCGCCAATTATTGCCGATATGAAGAAATACACAAATAAAAAAATAAAAAACCACAAAAAATTCATACGTCGACAATAGGCGATCAGAACAATTATTGGGACGGCGATTATATCCAACGTAGCCGCGGCGCCGATTCCAATAACGAACCATCTGGTGCGAAAAAGCAATGACCAGGTGATGACGTAGCGGTCAATCAGGTTCAAAGGTTCGGTTTCTTTGGTAGCATCCGGGGCAGGCCCATTTGATGTATTTTTCGTATCGGTTGGTTTAGCTGAAAAAAACATCATTTGTGATACTGCAATATGTTTGAGATTGCACAGGAATACGAACGGGATATGGTTCTTTCGAAGGTGGAATTTCCGGTTGTAGCGTTATCATCATCGGATGTTTTGATTAGTAGAATTGCATTTTGAATTGTTTCTTGCGTTTGTGATTTGCTTGGGTATAAAGTGCTTCTCGTTGCATCTGAAGGAATGAAAAACGGCAGTTAATAATTGATCCGGACTGCTGCTGGGTGAGAATATGATCCAGAAACCTGCTAAATAGGCGGAAATATTTGGTTCATCATATGTCGATCTGTTGTTATCGTTCGGGCTGAACGCGCCATTGTGTATTTGATTCAAGCGTCGTTGGAACCCTTCAGGGGATTTGTTGCTTGTTGAATCTGAATTCAGAAGCATTTGTTTGCATGCGTTTTTGTGCAAAATAAGAATCGAAAATACGCACAGTTCTGGCTGCTTATTTTTGATGTTGATTCCGTCTTTTCGCATGATATGATCAGCAAAAATAATGTTGTCTTGAATATTTGATGCATCAGTCCCAACATGGATCAAGATGACCAGTTCGTTGTCATGTCTTCAATGTAAAGTCTAGGCACTGCAAGTCTGTATTAGAAGTTTGATGGAGTGAACTAAAATGGTGTTGACACCGCGTTTGCCCCCTTGTCCTTTTGGGGACTTCAGAAACCCTTCCGCCACAAAACTTTTCGAAGAATTTCTCTTTTTATCATTTCTATTTTATATTTTTGGGTTTGATGATTTTTCGTGTTTCGTTCGTTCGTCTTTTGTATGGGTGGGCACAATACCCAATACCCAATACCAATACCACCCAATACCAATACCAATACCAGTGTTTGGTATTGGTATTGGGTCGAATTCTGGTATTGGGTATTGGGTATTGGTATTGAAGCTGGCCTGGTATTGGTATTGGGTTTGCCCAGGTATTGGGTCAAAACCAATACCCAATACTAACCCAGAAAAACCCAATACCAAACCAATACCAAACCCAATACCTGACTCAAAACCCAATACCAAACCCAATACCAACCCAATACCAGACCAAAAACCCAATACCAAACCAATGCTAAGACCAATACCAATACCCAATACCAGAGGTCGCAATCGGGCCGGGTTTGGCCGGCCCGGCCCGGCCCGAGCCCCCAAATCTCCGGCCCGGCCCGGCCCGGCCCGACCCGTACCCCCAAACCTCCGGCCCGGCCCGGCCCGAACCCCCAAATCTCCGGCCCGGCCCGATTTTTTGGCTCAGATTTTAACCCAATTTTTGTCATAATTTTTGCGATTTTTTTTAACCTATTTTTTGGTTGAAAACAACGGTGTTGCAGGGGTTGGGGGTCCCCCCTAGGTACAGTAGGTAGGTAGGTTGACGCTCCATCCTGGTACACTATGTAGGTCACCGCCCGGCGGCTAGTACAGTAAGTTGCGATTTTTGGCTCAAAATGGTATATAAAATCGGTACTTTTCACTCCAAATTGGCGATAAATCGCCGCGCTACGCGCGAAATTAGGGTTTTAGAGCACATTTTCTTCAAAATTTCGACCGAAAAAATTTTGTTCCCCCTTAGCCCGGCCGGTACAGTAGGTAGGTTGCCGTCCCACATTTTTGGTGGTACTGTAGGTTGCCGCCCCGCCTGGGTAGCCACACCACTGGTTGAAAATACATTGTTTTCCATGAAATGGTCGTCAGATAGAGACAATACTGATCACTTACTTGCCGAATCCGTCAGAAATTTTAGTATTTTTGACAAAAAAATCCCTACATTTTCAGTAAAATAAGTCACTTCAGAAGCTTCGGGCCGGGGTGCCCGGCCCGGCCCGGCCCGACCCTCCAAATCTCCGGCCCGGCCCGGCCCGGCCCGAGCCAAAAGCCCAAAATCGCGGCCCGGCCCGGCCCGGCCCGGCCCGGCCCGGCCCGGCCCGAGGTCGGGCCGGCCCGATTGCGACCTCTGCCCAATACCCAATACCAATACCAACCCAATACCCAATACTCAATACCAATACCCAGGGTAGTACTTGGGGGCAGTGTAGTGGCTGGGGGGGGGATGGGGGGGATTCCCCCCCCTAAGGAGTAGGTACCTTGCAACCACCCCTTGGGGGGGGGGGGGATGGGGGGGGAAGGGTAGGTACCTTGCAACCACCCCGGAGGGTACCTTGCAACCATCAATTTGTGGTTTTTATAGGCAAAAATGGGTGTTTTTCGACCTCAAAACCCCAAAAATCGCGCGCTCCGCGCGCACACCTCCATATAATAGCTATTTTAGGCAAATTTTCGGCCAAAATGCAAAAAAGTACCATTTTTTCGGCCAATTTTGCAGAAAAAAGCATGCAAAAAACACCCTTTTTTCGGACTTCAGGGGTACCTTGCAACCTTCTGGAGGCTGGGTAGGGGGGTACCTTGCAACCATCTGGATCCATCCCCCCCAAGGGTACCTTGCAACCATCTGCCTGCCACTACACTGCTTGGGGGGGTGGGGGCCCCCCAAATTCATCTATCTATCGTCAACACTTTTTGATTTCATCTATCTATCGTCAACACTTATGGGCAAATCTATCTATCGTCAACAAATTCTGGGAACAATCTATCTATCGTCAACACATTTCGACCCCAAAATGGGCATCTTTGCCTCAAAATGGCTCAAAATCGGTATTTTTTGTCCCAAATAGGCAAAAAATTGCGCGCTACGCGCGGATTTAGTACATCTATACACATTGTCATTAATATTTACACATTACTAGACGGGACCCGTGCCTACGGCCCGGCTACAGCGCCGCGCCCGTTCCGTGCCACCCCCCCCCGAAGACCCATTAGCATACCCAAAGCTACCCGTGAAAATTGACCCGTCCGCACCTCCGAGGGAGGGGGCCACAGACATACATACATACAGACAGACATACATACGTCTTCCTGTTTTAGTAGTATAGATTACCTACTTAATGCACTATACTATACCTTGATTTTTGGCGACCCCCCCACCATCTATCTATCGTCAACAAGTTTGGGTCGACCCCCCCCCAGATTTCGGACTTTGGTCATCTATCTATCGTCAACACATTTGGGGTCCCAATCTATCTATCGTCAACACCCTGGCCAAGTACTACACTGCCAATACCAACCCAATACCAAACCCAATACCAGGCACTTCAGTAGTATTGATTTGGTATTGGGTGTATTGGTATTGGTATTGGGTCTCGCCCGGTATTGGTATTGGGTATTGGTATTGGGTCCCCAATTCGGTATTGGTATTGGGTATTGGGTATTGGTACAGGGCCGGTATTGGTATTGGGTATTGGTATTGGGTGTCAAAAGTGGTATTGTGCCCAGGCCTAGTCTTTTGCCCTTATTTTTTATGCTGATTGATCACCACTGAATCATGCATGCGCGCACACTGAGCTAGGAATCGTTGTCACTTTTCAGCGTAACGAAACGACCCGTAAACACCAAGTGCGGTACCAAAGAAGAAAACTTCAAAGGTGAGGTCTGTGAGTGTTTGAGCCCGTCCTCGCCCGAGCATCAAGCAAGCAATAGCAATTCGTGTCAGCCTCGCTGTCGAGTCGACTTCTCTTCGTCATGTTCAAGTTCTTCAAAAAGGATGGCAGTTGCGATGGAATGCACGTGAGTCAAGCGTAGAGGTCTTACTCGTCAGAGGTGTCAATCGGGCCGTGTTAGGTCAGCCCAGCCCGGCCCGGCCCGCAACCGCCCGACAGGTCGGCCCGGCCCGGGCCCGACCGACCATGGGAAAACTCGGGCCCGGCCCGATTTTCTTTGACCAATTTTTTCTGATGTCTTTTTGGTTTACGTTTTGTCGTTTGATCATTCATTATTATAATTTTGTGTGCTATTTACTGATATGTCTCTTTTTTAGGTGTTTGCCGGATCTCCTGAAGGTCTTTGCGTGAGCTTACAGATAAAATTTGAATTTGAAAAGTTTGTTCTGAGAAGTAAAGATTTTTACACAAAATTAACCGCTCCGATCCGAACTAATAAATTGCAAATAAGATTAAATCCATTGCTGAATCCTTACTAAAAATCGCTGTTTTTTATGAAAGAAACCAAGATTTTTTCAATATTTTGGGCTGGGAACTCCGGCCCGGCCCGACGACGGCAAACCCCGGCCCGGCCCAATTGACACCTCTGGTCTCACACAATCGGCCGGCCGACTCGGCGACCGGCAACCTGACATTCGAGCAGGAATTTTCGACCTTTTTCGCCATTTTAGACCAGAATACACATTTTCTCGGAAAATTAAATTACCGTATTGTCGGAAATAGAACCCCCCATTAATTGACCCCCCCATTAATTGAACCCCACCTAAATGGCTCGAAATCAAAAATACAAGCCCCCTTTAATTGACCCCCATAAACAGTGTAGTTCCTGGTCCGGCGCGGCGGTTAGTGTACCTACCCCTTTTTTCCGTGAGGCGGTTAGTGTACCTCCCTGGGGGGGGACGGGGGGGGGGAAGACCCAAAATCAGGAAAAAGTCACATTTTGAGGTGGAAAATTTGACCTATTTTTACCCCTTTTTGGAAAAAATTCTTCAGAACAAGGGTATTTTGGCGACTTTTGAGAACATTGACCTAAAAATCACACATTTTAGGCCTAAAAATGCCCATTTTAGGCCTAAAAATGGCCATTTTAGGCAAAAGTTGAGGCGGTTAGTGTACCTGACGCGGCGGTTAGTGTACTAGTGTACCTTGGTCGCGGCGGTTAGTGTACCTTAGGGGGGGGGGACCCCCCTCCCCCCCCCCCAGGAACTACACTGCCCATAAATAGAACCCCACCCCCAACCTTCACCGTACCACAGATTAGTGGCATGGTAGGGCTGTGTTGTTGTGTCAAACGTTGTTTAAGCTTGCGTACACAACAGAATACAGCTTTTTAAGCATAATTGCCGCTGTTAAATTAAGAAAATATCGAAAACAAGCCATTTATAGGGGCATTATTAACAATGATTTTTTTCGTCGGGGGGCCAAATGAAAAATATAACCCCCCAATAATTGACCCCCCATAAATTGAACCCCCCAAAATGACCGCAGTGAAAAAATAGACCCCCCCGGGTTCTATTTCCGACAATACGGTACCGGTGGGTAATTCTTCCGTCTTCCGGGTGATTTATTTTCGAAAATTACCGGGCTCCAGTGTAGTTCCTGGTCCGGCGCGGCGTTTAGTGTACCTGCCCCTTTTTCCGTGCGGCGGTTAGTGTACCTCCCTGGGTAGGGTCAGAGATCGGGGGGGGGGGGGTACCCGACACCCGACATCTGGAAATACCCACACCCATTGCATATATTTGCACAGCTCTGGCGGTTAGTGTAGTACCTTAGGGGGATCCCCCTCCCTCCAGGAACTACACTGGATCTCCCCCACCCCGGAAAGAAAACGGAGGGTCCGCCATCACCACTTCCGGGTCCGGACCAGAACCTACAACATTGCTCCTGTGCAGTGTAGTTCCTAGTCCGGCGCGGCGGTTAGTGTACCTACAGCTTTTTTCCGTGGGGGGGTTAGTGTACCTCCCTGGGGGGAAGGGGGGGGGGTAGACCCAAATGCAGGAAAAGTCACTTTTTGAGGTAGCAAATTTGACCGATTTTTGCCCCTTTTTGAAAAAATTCTCCATAAAAAGGGTATTTTGGCGACTTTTGACATCATTGACCTAAAAATCACCCATTTTAGGCCTAAAAATCCCGGTTTTAGGCAAAAATTGAGGCGGTTAGTGTACCTGGCGCGGCGGTTAGTGTACTAGTGTACCTTGGTCGCGGCGGTTAGTGTACCTTAGGGGGGGGACCCCCTCCCCCCCAGGAACTACACTGCTCCTGATCGTCCAAACTTCTGCCTGGTCGCCCCGGCTCTGTTATGTTTGCGAACGCTATGTTCTTTAGGCCTGATTCAGTGCTGCAGGGTATACCATAAAAACCTAAATACCGGGGGCCGAAGTTCACGAAAAAGTCACGTTTTGAGGTGCAAAATTTGTCGTGTTTTTGCCCCTTTTTGGAAAAAAAATGTTCTTAAAAGGGTTTTTGCCGACTTTTGACAACATTGATCTAAAAATCACATGTTAGGCCTAAAATGCCTATTTTAGGCAGAAATTGGGTGATAGTGTACCCGTAAGAGGGGAGATAGGGCGATTGTGTGCCACCTATGGGGAGATGGCGAGTGGGTTTCTCCAAAAATTCAAAAATTTCCCTTACCCTTTGGAGGTTACTGAAAAAATGACCCCAGAAATCTAAAAGTACCAAAAAATGGTCTAAAACCGCTTAAAACAGGGGTTTCTTGCGGCAGCAAGCGATTCTTGACATTTTAAAGCGAAAATGGTCAATTTTGCTTCTTTTCGGGGTCAAAAAGTCATTTCGTGGGGGGGGGTGCTTGTTCCAAAAGCGAAAAATTTTCCATACCCCATACCCCCGGCCGATTTCCCATACTCCATGCCAGGGGGTAACCCCACCCCCACCCCAACTACACCACTGGTCTAGGTCTACATTTGTTGTGTTTTCAGCCGGACATGTGCAAAGCGTTCATCGGCAAGCCAGCACCGGACTTCAAAGTGAATTCAGTGGTCGATGGTGAATTCAAAGAGGTGTCGCTGTCGGACTACAAGGGCAAATACGTCGTCCTGTTCTTCTATCCGCTCGATTTGTGAGTCCCGCTTTGGATTGGTTGTTTTGTGCACTTGAGGAAGAAACCATTTCACGCATTTTGAACGAGATCCATTTTCTTCAAATGTTTTCTGCTTGCTCCAATTTGTCCAGTCTCTGATAGGGTTAGAGAGATCTCGGGCCCCTAAAAAGTGTAGGTGTCGGGAGTCTCCAGATGTCGGGTGTCGGGTTTTTTGGGACCCGACACCCGATACTTGCGGTTCAAAACATCATTTTTGCTGAAAGAAGAATGTTGAGAGAAAAGTTTCTTCGAACCAAATGTTTCCTATGACGCAGAATGTAACACTTTGGTGTTTTATTCGAAAAAACCTGAATTCAGTAACTAGAGCCAAAAAAGGGCACTACTGATGCAAGTGAGCAAACATTTGCCTGTTTTTTGGTCCAAAAACCAGATGTCGGCTGTCGTTTTTTTGGAACTGTCGGGTGTCGGGGATTTCCAGATGTCGGCTGTCGGGTACCCCCGACCTCTAACCCTAGTCTCTGGTGTCTAGAATCCCGTGTAAATTGCCAACCTTCAGGCGATTTTTGACCATTTTATAAAATAGGTGTGGAAATTTCAGGTGAACTAAAATTTGCGCCCAGCCAACCTCAATAAGTGCTGCGGAAGAGCTCTCAAATATGAAAAAATCCCAATTTATGTTTGCGAAAATCTCGTTGCGGTTCTGTTTTCCAGCACATTCGTCTGCCCGACCGAGATCATCGCGTTCAGTGAGCGTGCGGAGGAATTTCGCAAACTCGGATGTGAAGTGCTCGGTGCGTCCACCGATTCGCATTTCTCGCATCTGGCTTGGTTAGTACGACTATGGATTATTGTGTCTGTTATAGAAAGCGTTTGTGTTGTTTTTGTTTATTTGCTTTATTTTTGTAGTTGACCTGATTTTCATGTCGGCTAGGTTGGTGCAAGGGTCCGATTGGTTTCCGACTCCGACACCCGGTCTGGGCAGTTGCAGAATGAAAGCTTTGTGATTTGATTACCTATTCCGCCCCACGAAGGGACGAATTCAGTTGCGTTAAAGACGATCACCTTGCAAATTCAGGATCAACACGCCGCGCAAGGAAGGCGGCCTGGGCAAAATGAACATCCCGCTGTTGGCTGACACGAACCATCAGATGAGCAAAGACTACGGTGTGCTGAAGGACGATGATGGCATTGCGTTCAGGTAGGTTGTCAAAACAGATCAGGCCTTACATTTTCATCCTTTTCATTTTTAATGAATTCCGGTATGAAACTTGAAAATCGGATAGTCGCGCATTGGTCGCTCGCTCACGTAACTGTTTGGCTTTAGCATCGAGAACTTATCGAAAATTGTTGGTCATTCATTATCAGCTCGTGTTACTAATTTCGACTAGGGTGAGGGCTGTTTATTAGCTGCCTGGAAACATTTTCCCGGCTGATCTTCAATTGCGCGGTGTAGGCAAATCCCCAACTGCCGTTCACGCGTAAGAATATGATCATTTGTGCGTGACGAAGACCGGCTGGCCCGATTATAAACATTGATGTCGTTTGACCTTTTGGCACTTTTATGAAAAAAATAAAATATATTGTGTTCTTTTTTCAACAGAGGACTGTTCATAATCGACGGCAGAGGCACACTGCGTCAGATAACGATCAACGATCTGCCGGTCGGACGTGACGTGGACGAAACGCTGCGTTTGGTGCAGGCATTCCAGTTCACTGATAAACACGGAGAAGGTAACCGGCTGTATTTGGTTTGATGTTCAGTTTTCTTTTTCGAGTTCAATTTCGCTGCTTGCTGCATCTTGTATTTGCATTTTTCATTCCTATTTACATTTTGTTGTTTCAGCCATTTTAAGTTTTCAGCCATTTTAAATATCATTTCATTACATGGTTCAAAAAATCAATACGTGTAACTGGCAGCTATCAATGTAATGGCGTTTTATTGTTCCAAAAAATCAAGTCTTCCTAACGTCAGTTTTGCTTAACATGATGACGAAAGAGCTTTGGGTTGGCTTGGCACCACTTTGGGCGGAAACTTATAACAGAAGAAAATTGACGTTTTGTCATTTGGTCGGCTCAGATTCTAAACTAATAATTGTCGTTTGTTTTGGCCCACGTGATTTCAAGTCCACCACTCTGTTGATAAGCTGGGCCAAAACAAACAATTTTTTTGCAAGCTTCTGTTGCGCTTTGTTTTTGAAACTTGGGTTCAACAAACGGCACTTTTCAGCGTAAATACAGTTTGTGTTGTCTTTTCAGTGTGCCCCGCTGGCTGGCGTCCGGGCAAAGACACAATCAAGCCGGGTGTGAAGGAATCAAAGGAATTTTTCTCGAAAACTGGATAAAGGCTTGGATAAAGTGTTAGGGGGTGATTTTGCAGCATGTTTATATAATTTGGACGTTGAATACAATCAATAGGAATATGTGCGTCTAAATTCTTCACGTTTCATTCGTTATCTATTGTTTTTAGTTCTACTTCACCAACTGCGGGTTTATCATGAACTGTGGCGGAGTTTATTTTGTGATCAGCTGTGTTGCTCCATAAATGAGGGGTGTTATTTTCGATCGAAACTGTACGCCTATTTTATGCTATAACAATCGGTGATTCCATTTATTTTGTGCCCCAAATCAAGCTTCTTCCATAATTACTTTCGCTATCGAATTTACCCAGTGTTTTTGTGATTTTCAAGCAATATTCTTTGCCCATTGATTTTGTGTAGGCTTCTTATTTTGTAGTGCTGTTTATGTCTCTGTGCGGTCTTCTCAACAACGAAGTGAATCATTGCTGTGTCATTTTTTATGGTGAAATTTGCAATCTTATTATTCTATACTTTATCTCAGTTCTGATCATTGCTACCTATCTAATAGCCAGTATGTACCTCGCGAACTTCTGCCCCAATTTGTCTGTCGTATAAAATCGATTTATGGAACGTTGGTCTGTTGTTGATTACAAAAACGGCTGTTTTTAACAGCTTGGGTTCCTTAATCGAGCCCTGAATATTTCAGAAAGCGTATTTGAGTTTTGTGTCAAATACACTGGTCAAGGTCCAAGTTCCAGCCATGTCGTCAAGTGCTTCTGTATTGCACGATCAATTGGTGGCAGATACGGTTAAAGACGATATGCTGTTCGTACATGCTTGGTTGGTCTTATATGAGTTTAGATTTTGTGGGCTTAATATGTCATAAGGTTATATTTTTGTGCTCCGTGCCGACAAATTGCAGCGGTCTTGGCATGGAACAACTAATGTTACGACATCTGCAATTCTACTGTGATCCGGCATTGCTGGTGTTCGTTATCAATACAACGGCTAGTGATGAGGTCGGTTAGCGGGATGTTGATATCAGCGTCTCATTTTTGATTTCGTAAGAAGATTGTACGTCGCTGTTACAATCCGTTTCAGGCCTATTTTTACCAAGAACTATCCGCCAACTGTTCGTACGTGCCGAAATTTATCACTGCTGACGTCGGTGTCTCAGAACGGTAATTATCAATCAACGTTACCTTGAGCAATCAGGCATCAAATATCCATCAACATTTTCCCAGACGCGACATCTACCTTTCGGGTGGTGTGCAGTTCGTGACGTCGCGTATTCTGGTGGTCGATCTTTTGACTGAACGAGTGCCAATTGAACACGTATCCGGAATCGTTGTCTGTCGCGCGCACAAGTTTGTTTGGTTTATGTCTCAAATATTTTGGTTGAATTTATCTTGGGGGCATTTCGAACAAAAAAAATTTTTTCAGACTGCTGGAATCGTTTCAAGAGTCCTTCATTCTGCGACTGTTTCGACAGAAGAAGAAGGGCGGATTTGTGAAAGCGTTCACAGACTCGTCTGCATTCATCGCCTCACGTTGGTTGTTTCGTGTTTGTGCAGAGCGTGGTGGTAAAATAATCATGCGAAAGGCTCCACTTGTGGAAACTTAAAAAAGCGATATATTGTGGGAAAAACGTCAAACATGGAAAACTATGATTCAAACGTGTACCCAAGCCAATCGTTCGTGTAAAAAAGCGCGAACATGGTTTATTGAATGGAGACGGACAACACCCTGTGGGACAAGCCATTTGTGCAATTTGCAACAAGATTGTACAAGCTATAGTGTTTCCTTTTTATGCAAGTCAAAGGAAACAAGCTGCCCCACGTTACAACTGGGGGGTCGAGATTTCAGAAACCAACGAAAGAGATTAAGAATGTGTCCTTGTTAATCCAAGCACGACACTCAGCAGCAAACATGGTGAAATGTTTCATTGACATGCTGGCAGAGCACACGTGCAAAGCTCACAGCGAGCATGTGAAACATTGTTGTTGTTAGATTCCACAGGCAAATTTTGACACGTTTTTGCCAGCTGCCTGATTGAATCGAAATTGTAATCTCGACCTCAACTAGAAGTTCAGTTATAACACGGGCCCGGGCGTTTCCTTGGACCAAGAAAAACGGGAAACACTATAGCACAAAATCCGGTGGTTTCAGTGAGAGCTGTGGGTGTGTTTTTCTGTGCTTGTCGATACAGCAAGCACCACTGAAACGTTTTCTTCCAAGTACTTATAATGCAGCAGGGCAGGCTATTTTAAGATTTTGCACCAGAACCAGTCGGGGTTTTGAAAGTGTTTGAGCACAAAGTCCGGATGCGCGTGCGGCGCACTTCGCACCGTACATTCGGCCAACCACAAAATTATGAAGCAATATAGAGTGAACGGAACGGAAGTTCCCGACCAATTTTTTACCATCACGATTGACAGACCGAAATGAGATGATCACTTTGGACCAAAAGATGGTTGTCAACATAGTTTTATCTGGTAACAGAACACAACAAAGCTAAACTGTAGTCATCCTCGACCACAACAAGACAGGAAGGAGCCACAGTTGCGCGATGCGCGAAAATTTTTTGGTTTCCTGCTGTTTGTTGCCTTTGGAAACTTTTCTGAGACTGCTTACTGGCTCACTACTGCCCATGGCAAACTTTCACAAGCCCAACCGGCCAGTAAAATGGTTTAGAAAACCCATGCAGCAGGGACACATGGTCCAATGGTGCACACTGCACAGGTGACGTGAGTAAAACAGGCAAGCATAATCAGCTCCAGATTCGGATCCTTCAGATCAGTGTGTGATGAAGCGGAAATACAACCATGAACATTTGAACCAAATTAGTTCAACAGATACGACAACAATACCGGAAGCTAAACCGCCCAGCAACAGCAAAGTGATGCCAAGTACATTTGTGAATCGAAGTGAACTTTGGAGTTTGCTGTGCGCGTCAGTACAATGCGCCGGTCTCACGTTAATCACCGACATGTACCTGGCTCTGATTCTGAACGGAGCGTCAGCGGTGATGTCAATAGCTCTGTTGATTTTTTCGATCACGGTTGTTGGCGTTTTCGGATTGAAAATCATGTGATAGTGCTGAGCGCCAAGCTCTGTAAGCGGTACCAATCGAACTCCACAACGACCGCTTGTGGCCAAGCTTTGAGCCTGTCCAACAATGACCGCTTTACCGTGCTGAACGGATGACCAGGCATGCTCGATATCTGTGTTCATGCTTTCGCTGTTGCGTGACCTAAACAGAAACATGGAAGTATGCTGGCACTGTCAAACGCATGAAAGAATGTCTAAACGCTTAGTACGGTGAGAACGTTTAGCTTTGACTAACCTAGACTTGATGTCAGGCAATGTCAATGGTGGACTTTGACGAAGTGCTTCTTTGAAGCGAGCCATGTGGTCATTGCCACTTCCCGAAATGCTGTTAACCATTTGAAGCGCATATGGCGTTATAACGACGCGTAGTCGATTCGATTGAATTTGTGGCAACAATTGATCAAAATTGTCAAACTGGTACTTTCGAGCGGGGAGAATCAGCATTGAGAGCAGACCAGATCTGTAGAGGCCAGTGATCAACGTTACGAAGAAAGCGCCGATGATGACGATGGCGGCTTGGGCAAAAGAGCTGTCGAATACTTGAGGCCCAAACAGTTTCGGAAGCAAACGATTGTGAAGCTTGATGGCGAGAAGTGTTAGAAGCAGCAACAGCCACACCAAGGGACTGTATACGTTCAAGAACCTTGGAGCCTCCTCAGATATGTCTTGCGGTGCATGTGCTGTGCCAATCGCAACAATTGTGTCCGACCAACCACGTACTGTCTGCGATATCGTGCAATTCGCTGTTATTGACATTTGGCGCGTCACACTAAAGATGTAAATTTCTGTATTAATAAGACCACTTGAAATAACTTGTGTGAAATTGACGACGAATTGCGATGGGTAACCTTCGCACAGCAGTGTCCATCACGTCCCCACGTGCGACTGTTTGCAAAAGTTCGGAGATATTCAAAGCCCCACTGAACAAGCGCCACCGCACTCCAGATTGTCGTAGCACGATTTCGACCACTTCACTAACAATACCGGGATAAGGACAAATACGCGTGGTGCGTAGGTTTGATGTGAACGCACACGCCGATCGGTACGGGAAGCTATCCTGATCGTCAATAAACACTCGTAACATTCTCGCTTATGAATATCAAATCGCGAAATTTTGGGAACTGTGCGTGTGATCGTTTGACTGCAGCTAACATAAATTTCAAGAGCAGCTTTAAATGCAAATAGTATGCAAACAGAAACAGCTTACGAGGTTTGTTCGCGGTCAGTTGACGGCACTAGCTCATCTGGTTTTCATTGAACATATAGAAACATAAAGCGATGAGGAGTCCATCTGCTGAATTGGCACTTGGATAGCATTACAATCGATTTACAGTGTACAGATATTGAATTTCAGAAAGCATTGAATGCGAGCAATCATACGGAGACTTCGCGTGTTACTGGTAATGAATATAAATGTATCTTATGAGTCACTTTCAAACAGATAAACCAAGCTACTTCGACAATAGCGACTAGTAACCCGGCAAGCAGTCCGCAAAATAGAAAGATCATGACGCCGAATACATTTGACAGCCGTAATGACTCAAAAATTGTGTCCGAAGCATTAGTGCATTTCTCAGGTTTTATTCTCATTGAGAAATATCGTGATCGAATTCTAAGCGGTCCTTCAGTCGTTTCATAAATGGCTCGATTTAAACGTTCAAGTATCGCAGCAGGTGTCCTTGGGTTGAAGAACATGCAGTACTCCTGTGTGCCCAGTTCCGGCAGTGGCACCAGTCGTAGACCACATCGTCCGTTGATGAACGTGTTCAGGGCCTGACCGACAATCACTGCTTCACCTCGACGAACCATGAACAAAATGTTCTCGATATCGGCCTGGTGATTCACATTGTGATCCATTCTGAAAGCCCGGTGGCTTTCACCATGAGACATTCTGAGATGATTGTGGTTTACTGGTTTAAAAAGCAATCAAAATGATGTTGTCTGTCTTACCCAGTCAAAGTTTTGTAGTTGAGAACTGCAGTAATCGGCGGGTTTTGGTCCAGCGCATCGCTAAAGCGAGCCATGTTCTTGCTGTCATCATAGGCAGAACGAACCTCATCCCACGCATACTGTGACATGACTACGCGCAGTCGAGATTCTTGAACAAGATGCAGCAGCTCATCGAAGTTGCTGAACTGGTATTTTCGATCTGATAAAAGCAACATTGACAATAGGCCTGATCGGTATAGGCCGGTGAACAGCGTCACGAAGAAACCACCGATAGCGACCGTATACGCCTGGGCACACGAGTTGTAGAATGCCCCAGACCCAAACAATTTCGGCAGCAACCGATTGTAACCCTTCAGCATCAAATATGCCGTGATGATCAGGAGCCAGACCAGGTCACTGTAAACGTGCAAAAACTGCGGTGCATCATGGTAAATGTCGCTTGGTGCATTTGCTGTGCCAATGGCAACGTATGTGTCTGCCCAACCAGGTACTGAGTACGACGGTGTGCAGTTCGTTGATTGTATCATTTCAGGTGTCGTACTGAAAGAATGTTCCGAAGCAGTGGCAATGTATCAATTATAAATCAGTGCAGAACCAAAGTCTCCAAGTTGCTCGGTGAATGTCAGCCTCGTGTAAGAAAATGCCGGCCCACGAAGCTAACCTCCTAACGGCTGTGTCGAAGGCATCATTTTGTTCCATTGCTCGAAATTGCTGCGACAGTGTCATACTGCCCGTTAAGAGCCGCCAACGTAAGCCGGCTTGTCGAAGCAGGATGTCTACCACTTCGCTCACAATACCAGGATAAGGACACGCTTTGGTCGCCCGTAGATTTGTCGCATATGCACACTCTCGTCTATAGGGTAGCCCAAATTCTTGACGGTCAAAGAAGACACGCAGTACTGGACCGGACGAATTCATGCCTTAGATTGCTGGAATATTTCTATCTTGAAATTGTGCTAGCACAAAAAGTACCCGAAGCTTGACTTAGCCATTACTGTCTTGTATAGTTCGGCTTTAAATTTTCTACTTGAAAAGGCCTTGGTGCGCAGACATCTTCATGCGTGAGGCGAAGCGACAAAAACTTCGATCATGCGTAAAACGTAATCACAAACAGTTTTTGTTCTTCGCTTGTGTGGTATCGTTTTCCAAGCTTCGCTAGAATGGCAGAAGTGTTTGCTATTCCCGGACGTGTTGAAAAGATATTTATGCTGTGCATGGTGTCTGGTGATAATGAGATTCAAATAATTGGAAAAGTATGCGTCTTGCTCGTGACGCAACAAAACCAAAGTAATTCCGCTAAGACCACAAAGGAAGCCAAAAGTAGTCCACAAGACAAAAAGATGGTGGTTCCGATAATGTTTACCATTTGCAAGGAGCGTCCATATCCGTCTTGTGTGGTTGTACTTTCACACTTTTTCGCCCTCTGTGGTCGGTTTATATATCGTCGCTTTATTGTAAGGGTTGCTTCTGTGGTTGAATCGATGGCTGAGTTGTTCCTGTCTATCATCACTGACGGCATTTGATGATTGAAGAGCATCTTAAATTGTTGTGTTCCAAGCTCGGGCAACCTCACTGTTCTAACCGAGCAATGTTGCTTCACTTCGTATTCATTCAAGGTTACGGTTAGCACGACTGCTTGACCTGTGCTCACCATGGGCAAGACATCTTTTATTTTCTTGTCAGACCTGAAAGCGCGGATTAAATTTATTCTTGGTTTTTGTTTAACTAAGTCATACGAAACACCCACTTAGCATTCGGTACGACCAATAAAGGTGGATAAGTGTCAAGCGCATTTTGCAGACGATTCATCCCATCGTGGCCTTTAGCCGACTGCTCCACCACGTCCAAGATGTATTGGCTGGCGATCACACGAACGTGTCCTTGTTCTACTAGTTTGATTAATTGTTCAAAGTTATCGAATTGATACTGTCGCTCGGCAAGAAGCAAGTTGGACAGCAATCCCGTTTTGTACAGTCCAGTGAACAGCATAACAAAAAAGCAACCAATGGTCGCTGTACATGCTTGGGCACACGAGTTGTTGAGGACTTCAGCGCCGAATATTTTAGATAAAATTCGATTGTTTGATCTGAGGGCAAAGTAGGTGACGATAATTGCAAGCCATGTCCAGTTGCCATACACAAGTGCGAACGTGGTCGACTGATGGTAAATATCACGTGGTGCATCCGATGTACCGATTGCGACGAGCACGTCAGTCCAGCCGGGCACTGGATACGACGGTATGCAGTTGCCCGCATGTGCCATTTGGCCCGTTACACTGAAATATGACAATCTGTGGAAAATAGTAAATTCTTGCTAACAAGGCAATGGTATAATTATCATATTACGCATAGACGCCCGATGCTGGTGTCGGGTATTGTCCAATCGCATTGATCGCATTGGTTGCGTTGCTGAAATTCCAGTTTCGTGCATGGAACTGCCAGCGAAGACGGGCCTGCCGCAATAAAATGTACACGACTTCGTCTACGAGTCCTGGATATGGACACGAACGTGTCACTCGCAGATTGGTTTCAAGGGAACAGCTAAGGCGGTACGGCGGTGCCGCTATTGTATCGACAAGAAGTGTAAGGATAAAATCAGTTGAGTTCATAATGAAAGTCGTTGACCTGGTGTGTTTTTGTGTAAAACTGAGAGCAGGAACGAAGCAGATACATTTGTTTGTTAATGCTCAGAGTCCAACCCGATGGCTGCATGCATATGGTGCTTGATGCTTTTATGGTGTCAAGTTTCCTCTGTTGCATTTTCTGATTAAGTTGACAACATTTGCTTTTTTATCACATGACTAAAGTGCGGTGTTCTCTCTGGTTTGTTTGTATTGAGCACACCAGGTCGCAGGCAAGCGACACATATTCGTAAAATCGTATTGAACATTTGAGCCCGTTGTTACTCATAGGGCTCGGCCAGATAGACCCGAAACACGAAATCTATATTTTTCTCTTTGTGTGTTTTTCGTTTAAAAAAAAAAACAAAACACAAAGCATGATAATCGAAAATGTTTCGGTTTTACTACTAAAATAACTGACGCGAACAATTTATAGTGTCAGAAGAAACATTTTTGATTATCATGCTTTGTGTCCCGGGTTTCGGGTTACTGTCCGAAAAACCCGAAACACACAAAAAAAAAAAATATTTCTTCTCCCGCCATAGGCTGAACGAGCTGATGGATGAACCAACGCGAATGTCTAAAATTTCGCACTTTGAGCGGCGTTACTGGCCGTTTGTTCTTGTCAGAGTTTATTGTCATACTTACTGTAACGAACTCCTACGAATGGAGGTCTGTTTCCCACCATAACGCATCGAAATATTGATGCTAATATTGCGCCTGGAAAGTTGCAAATCGAATGCCCGACTTGCAACAAGATATGACCTGACGTGTCAACAGGGTTTTTTTATTTCAAAATCGGCTAGTAGCAATTGCTACTAAAATGGCAATTTTTAGTAGCAAATTTTTTAATGAAATATTTCAGAGTTTTCTTGTTTTTGAGTCCCGTTAGTCAAGTAGAAGGAGTGTATAGCAGTGTTTTATTTAGCAATTTTTATAATAATAGCGTAGTATAAAGCTGGAATCCGGCCGGAGATAACACTGGGTGCGAGAGAGACTACAACAAGGCGCGAAGCGCGCTAATTTTTTGACTTTTGTCTGGCCACTTTAATTTCGTGAATGTGAGGTTCGTAAAATTCACCACAGGGTTGACGAACAAAAGCGAATTGCTTCAGTTTTGTCTTTGTTTGATCTGTGGTCATGAAACAAAACTTCCAGCAGCACTTTTTGCTCGAGAATTTAGCTCGATATCTCTTGTTTCTCATGACGACATCCATTCGTGTTTCAAAGGCCAAATACCAAACGATCAATAAACACGAATGCCAGTGAGTGAAGTGCTCAAAAGTTACTTGGTGCCCCACCAGCTCGCAACATGTGATCATACAATAAATCAAGCAATGCGCGAAGAGAAGTTTTTTTTGTATTTTCGGGGCTAAGACGCTAAAGAAAGTAAAGTTTGTATACCTCAGATGTATGGTATCTTTCTTGCTACTTGACCCTGAAATCTTAGTAGCAAATTGCTACTAAGCCCCGATTTTTAGTAGCAAAGGGAAATTTTTAGTAGCAAATTGCTACCATTTAGTAGCAAAAAACTAGGCGTGTCAAAGTCATTTTTCGACAAGTAGTAAGGGAGATTATGCCGCTCAGCACGGCGGGCACACATGAGAAAAACAGGCACTTGCGTTTGCAGGCGGTATCGGTCAGCTTCAGACACTCGTTACTCGATTGTACATCAACAGGGTACAGTTGCTGCCTAGGTTCGAGCTGGATGTGAAGGACTGTCTGGACAATAATGCGGTCGGTTATTGTGTTTGTTGGATGCTAACGTCACGTCAAATGAACGTTGCAACAAAACAATGGTGATGTTTCAGCCGGAAGTGATCGAAGTGAGCTTGCACAACAACGCGGCCATGCGTCAGCTACAGTCTGGCCTGTGTGACATCATTCGCACATGTTTGAAGGAGCTGAGAGCATGTAGTTCGCATGTGAGTAGATTTCTGTGGCTAATTTGACTGTGATGTAATGAGTTCGAAAATAGGCAAACAATGTCGTTCCAGGACAGTTCGGCTGTGGAAGAGGCTGAATGGCAGCATGAAGCGGCCGTTGTGCAACAGTCCGGTCTGTACTTTGACACTTTTTGTCGATTTTTTCTTTCTAATTTGAATTATTGTCAGCCGTGGAGTTCGATTTGCGACAAAATCGCGAGCGAGTGAGTGAGAAGGCTGATCGTCTGCTCGACGAGATGTCGCAACTTCGCGCGTTGCTCAAATTCACAGAGAACAGCGATGTTGTGTCCTGCTATCAATCGCTGTTGATGCTCCGGAATCGAAACGTGTGTTCAAGGCGAATGAGGGGATCGAATCTCCGTCTCAGTCGCATTTTTTTGATTTTTTGAATTATGCACTTGTCGGTGTGTTTGCTTAATTTTGGAACAAGTTTACGGTTGTCATTCGAATTCACTGCAAGGCACGGTCAGCAAGCCTCGAAATTTCTGCTTTCAAACAAAAACACTGACGACCTAGAAGCTAGGCTGATCTGACACCTTAACCATATTTTATCCAACCACCGCTTCCACTAGTGCATTGTTCCTGTCCTGGAGTTTACCTCTACATATGTAAAACATAGGCTTTGTGAATTTCCAGGAATTCGAGAACAACTCCGGTTGGATATTTCTGCCCGAAATGGATCAGATCTTTGCGTCGTGCGAGAAAGCCATTGGCATATCGACAACTGCCAAGAAGGACAAAGACAAACCCGTCTATGACACGTTGATCGACTCGAATGTCAAATGGAGAGCGTTGAAGTTGGTGGTTGTCATTTTCGTTAAAAAGTATCACCACTACATTTTCGTTTTGTCCAATTTTAGGAACATCATCGAAGAAATCCGATCGGAAGTGGATCGTTTGCGACTGGAGCAGTCACAGTCGTTTGGTAAATTGTTCGTGTAGTTTTTTAACCTTGAAATGAAATGCACGCGAATGCAGCTCCAGCATCAGTTCGGGTGGTGGTTTGTGGGTGAAACATAAGCAGCATCTTCCTGACTTGTAATTGTAACACAAATAAGGTGTTGCGATTGTTTGTCACAAGACGTGCAAGATTCATTTTTTCAGTTGACAGCGACATGTCTGTTTTGTTATTGTGTGGTGAGGATGATTCGTGCATGACAACCATTCAGGACATTCTGACTTGTGGAGCTGAAAATGTCGCCCATCGGTTCGCGCGTGGTTCTTTTTTGGTTTTTTCTTGTCGAAATCTGTCTGAAAATAAAAGAAATTGTTTTTATTCAGAATGTACAAATCGCTTGCTCCACGTCGAACGGAGCCGGAACCCGACTACAAGCAGTGGTGGGCTTCGGAGCGAATTGTGGCTTATGGAATGCCGGAACATTTGCAGGTTGTGATTTTAGGTCATTTTTTATATTCTCACCGAAATGTTGTGTGTATTTTTTATTTTAGCGTTTGGATGTCGCCAAAACCTTGGAAGACGCCAGAATCAAACAGAAAGATTTGTTGAAACTCGAGAAACGTGGTCGGAAACGTGCCGGGGCATCGGGCGCTGCTGGTGGTAAACAGACGAAACTCACGCAGTTTGAACTGGTCAGACCTGCCCAGGTTGGTTTTTCTGATAATGGGCTATCACTGCTGCTGATTAGTAAGTTATGCAGCGCACGAAGTCGGGAACTGATCGAAGTCCAACTTTTGCAGCTTTATTTATGCTTCAACAACAGCATCATGATATTTTCAGGACACCATCGCAACCACAAGCACAGATGACGCCAATGCCACAGCGCGTGACCCATGGCTGGTGATCAAACAGTTGAATTCACGATACAAGCTCATAACGACATTGAATCGGCTCAAACCAATGTTTATCATTCTGTACAATATCGAATTATTTGCGATCAGGCAGATTGAGGTTCGTTTTGGCTGGCTTATCTGAAATGTCCATTTTCAGCATGACACTGTTTGGGGAATACATTTCTTGGTCTTTGTGGGCAAATTCCTTCCTATGTTTATTCCGTAGTTCTGGGCCCAGTGGTGTCGTTGAGAAATCGAAATTTTCCCATACCCAGCCCAATTTTCGGGAAATTTCCCATACATACCCCCACAAGTCAAAAATTTTCCATACCAGGGGCGGGGGGTTTCTCCAAAAATTCAAAAATTTCCCACACCCGAGGGGGTTTTTCTGAAAAAATTACCGCAAAAATCTTCAAAAAGTACCAAAAAGGTGGTCTAAAAGTGCCTAAAACAGGGTTTTCTTGCGACAGCAAGTGATTTTTGACATTTTTGGGTGAAAATTGGTCAATTTTGGCACTTCTCGGGGTCAAAAAGTCATTTCTTAGGGGTGCTTGTTCCAACAAGTCATCCCCGACAACAATAATCCATTTTGATACCTTTTTAACATAATTACCATCCATCATTGCAGTGGTATCAAGCGAGTCACCCATCGCGCACCGTTCGCGTGTATTGGATGTTGTGCAAAGACTCAACTGAAGAACATCGATATTTGGCTGCGCTCCGACACGAACAAGAGGCATTTGAGAAACTGATACGCGAGAAGGGGGTCGGCTTGATTACTTTCTTACTTTTTTCACCTGATATTTGAATAATTTTTCACCGAAACGAATAGCAGACAGGCACTGTACCACGTGAGTCTCTTGAGTTTCGGTCGATCCTTTTGCAGTCACGTCATCCCATCGGAGACTCATCAGTTTTGGTCACAAAACGGACAAAAAGACTTCATCATAAAAACCGCTCAGCCCAGGAGAGTGTTCATCTTCATCACAAGAAGATTTGTATCCTTGCAGACCCTGTACACGCCACGTGAGTACGACGTTGCCCGCAAAGCACCGGCAACCAACACGCTGCCTGTGTCAACAAGGCGAGCTGGCGGACGGAGGAAAGAACAAAATGTGGAGCTCGTTCAAAATCCGACGGTTGGGTTGGAAATGTTTTGGAATTGGTGTAAATTTGAAGAGATATTTTGGGGCATCCGATTCTGACTGTTTCTTCGTTCGATTAACAAACTCGTAAAGGCTTCAATTCAATTTACACACAAAAATCATACTTTTCTGATCCGATTAATCCATACAAATGTTTTGCGATTGGCGTAAATTGGAGTGGTATTCTGTGACATCCGATTCCACCTGGATAATTACTTCCAACTTCCAAGTCAAACACAAACAATAATTCTCAAGCAATGTTGCCGTTCATTAAAACTTCAGATTGTGGTCGACGCTCGTGAGTTCGGCAGCGAATTGCCACTGCGGCTGTATGATGCAGGTAATGTGTTGATTTTCGCAAAGCAAATCAGGCTTTCATTAAACTTGATGATCGGCCGCATCGGTCGCAGCCGAATCAGGATTTTCTAATTATTGTGCAGCGTTTAGCTGTTTCCGCAGGTGCACCAGGTCGTCGTCAGTGCGGGTGCAGCCTAGGTTCGAAATTCACCGTCACAGATGTATGTCCAGTATGTCATTTCAACCAGCGCAAAATAGTTTCCAGACAGTTTTAATCAAGCTTTTTCGTGATTCTTTTTTGCGAAACATCTCTTTTTTCCCAGGTTTGGACATTCAGCCAGTGACGCTGGAAGTCGGTGATTTCGTGCTCACGTCCGACGTGTGCGTTGAACGCAAGGCACTGGCTGATTTGACGCAGTCTTTGCTCACTGGTAGGGTGTATGAACAGACCATGCAGGTACGCAGGTGTGTGACTGTCGGTTTTGTGGAATGTTTATCAACAGCGTATCCACAACTGGTGTTTTCACCGGTGGATTTGTAAATGATAGTTCGACGCTGCTCGGACCACTGAACGTGGATTGAGTAGCGCCCAACAAATGGGCACGATAACAAAAGGACTAGCAAAATCAGCAGTTCATTTGTACATAATTCAGTGCAGTTTCTGCCAGGCCAGTCTCCTAATTCGGTAATTTCAGGTACAAATACTATACATTCGGCCAGGTACATTCGGTATATTCAGATGTGCGAGCATTACGCCAGTCCTCTGCTGCTCATCGAACGGGGTCCAAGTGACAAAGTGTCGAAAAGTCACCTGCGTGGCGGACCATTCATGGGCGAAATGAGCAAGAAGTTGGTGTTTGTTTCAAATGTGTGTATTTTTCAACCAGGAATGCATCTTCGAAAGCTAACCGTCACAAGCTCAGATGTCGTGACGTACGCAGTGCGTTTGTGCTCTTGTTACGCACGGCGCCCAAACTGCGCGTGTTGTGGTCAATGGATGCGGCAGCGTCTGTGAATCTGTTAGAGGAAATCAAGGTACGTTGCCGAATACGACACTCTGACTGGTCACAAATTTAGTTCAGGGACACTGTCATTCTGGTGGCGGTGTGCAAGCGTTACAGTAAACGATAGTGTGTGTGTGATACTCAGGCTTACTCAGGGGGGCGTATCTAGATCTGAAATCAAAGGGGTGCTGTGGATCAAAAAGCCATTTTTATCCAGTGCTTGTTTCCGTTTTGAAAGCCCATGTTTATGTGTGTTTGTTTGGAAGTTGTCTTTTGAGCCGAATTATACAATCGAAATCCCGTCACAGGCGCGCGCGAAAAATTTGACTTGCCGGTCAAACGTGGTCATAAAACGGCTGTGTCTCACACACGAAGCGCGAGATTTTTTTACATTTGAAGTGTGTCAGAGTAAAAATGGTGCATTTTTTGGTTCGAAATGAACTTTCTTCTCCTTACCAGTCAGTGTTTTGTCTTAGGGAGGGGTGTTATACGGCTGAGGGGGTGCTGCGTACCCCTAAGCACCCCACCCCTAAATACGCCGCTCGCTTACTTGCTACCTTGCTTCATGAAAACGCTGCTAGCCCCAGCCAAAGGCCAACGGTATTGGTTCCGCCCACATGCAGATTAGGGTTAGAGAGATGTCGGGTGTCGGCTGTCGGGTGTCGGGTGCCAAAAAAGTGTAGGTGTCGGGTGTCGGGTGTCGGGTACCCCCAGATGTCGGGTGTCGGGTTTTTTCGGACCCGACACCCGACACTTACGGTTCAAAACATCAGTATTGCTGAGAGAAGAATTTTGAGAGAAAATTTTCTTCAAACCAAATTTTTCCGAAGACGCAGAATGTGACATTTTGGTGTTTATTTCGTGTGAAAATACTTGAATTCAGTAACTTGAGCCAAAAAATTGCACTCATGATGCAAATGAGCAAAAATTTGCCTGTTTTTGCTCCAAAAACAGGTGTCGGGTGTCGGGTTTTTTTTTCAAAAACCAGATGTCGGGTGTCGGTTTTTTTTGCAACTGTCGGGTGTCGGCTTTTTTTCTGAAATGTCGGGTGTCGGGTGTCGGGTACTTCCAGATGTCGGGTGTCGGGTACCCCCCCCCCCCCCCCGACTTCTAACCCTAATGCAGATGCAAGGATACTGTTTCGTAACATACAGTTTCGAAATCGTGCCTTCTGCCGCCATTCCTCATTGAAAGCGAACACGTTCACCGCACCTCAGCAGACTGCCTGATGTTTCAACGGTGGATGACTTTGGTTAAGAATATGCATGCTTTGATGCCACCAGGTCCACGACAGGAAAAATACCAAAGATTACGTTTTTTCAGCTCAACAAACCGCAACCGGATGCGAGTCAGGCGCAGGCCATACGATCGAATCAAGCCGCGGTCGGAAGCGGTGCTCAAGACGATAATTCGAATGTGAAGAAGAAAGTAGTCAAATTGAACCCGATGGTTCGCAAAATGCTCGTCTGTTTGCCAAATATGACTGAAAGCACAGTCGCAAAACTGGCCGCACCAAATCGAACCATATTGGACTTGATCACTGATGCTGAGTGTCGCAGCCAAGTTCCCCGAGCTGCATTGGAGTTGTTTCAGAGAAACTTTAAAGTTGACTCTGGTTGATTATTGAAAGGGAATCGGGCATTTATTGGTGATAACTCTGCTCAGACTAAGGTACAGCATACGGGTATGTATTTTTTGTTCACGTTGTGCAAGTATTTCCCAGCTTTTTTTGTCAACGAAGTGCAGTGCTACATTATCGATTGTGCGGATTTAATGTTGTTTTATGATACATAATTAGCCGT
Organism: Rhynchonema sp. JSB1_4; assembly: GCA_030248065.1. NCBI lineage: Eukaryota > Metazoa > Nematoda > Chromadorea > Monhysterida > Xyalidae > Rhynchonema > Rhynchonema sp. JSB1_4. The sequence goes on from JASAMV010002180.1 coordinate 65,426, forward strand.
GTTCATGCATGACATGCGCTTGTCGCCAGAAAAAATGTAAAGTCACGTGACAGAATCAGAATGGGGTTTGTTTGCGAGCGAGACATTGTGAGAACAGTGTATGTGCAGTAAACAGAGCTTCTTTCTTGATCACAACTCGATGTGAGATTGAAGCTTTCTCACTGAGAAAGCTATGCCTTGCCCTATATGTTGAAGTCTTTTGTGTAAAAGGTGTGCCATACTGTGCTAAGCACTGCACCTCCAGTAGACTGCCGTTGCTATGTGTCCACAAGCCTTAGTTGTTGGCAAGCTTGGAACGACGAGAATGTAATTAGTCCGAACTTTCAGATAAAGGCCAGGATGGCCAGGAGTCCGTGATGTGGTGCTCAGTTAGCCATAACTTTCACTTTTTCATGATTCACCTTCACTTCTCTGCGGTACTGCCACGAAATGCCAGAAAGTTCGTGGCTGCTAAAGTTCTGTTGAAACCTGAATTGAAATTCAAATAAGTTAGGGTTGCAGCGTTGCTTTCCCGCTGTTCAGATTCAAAATACTACGTGTGTTTTCATGTTGTTCATGATGTATATTGTGGCATAGGGCGCAGCTCAATGTAAAATGGTTAACGCGTCCCTTTCCAGAAGTTCGTTGACACACATTTATCATTTATCGGCGCCATTCATAACTGCCATGATGTCAGTATTCTCCTCATCCGCCATTGCGGACCCCTTGTCTGTCACGGATGTGTCAACCATTTTACAATAAGCCTCATGCAAGTGCACAGAAAAATAATCAAAGTTCAGTTTTGGATGTTCTGCGCTCACTCTAAAGCCAAAACCAGTTATCATTATACTGTACATATCAAATTCTGTGCTCGCTGTTGTGTAACATCAAACAGCTGTAGGTTTGCACTTGAAATACATAAACAGATCTGATACCTTTATCACAAAATTCGTTCTGCCCTGGCTTTTTCAAATAATTCAACATGCGCCCTGTCTGATATTGATTGCTCTGGCATCGGTTTTTGCACCTGTGCGAAAGTTAGTGTATACCCATTAGCAGCCATGGTGGCTCATTGTGTACCTTGAGCATAGGGTGTGACATGCACCAACGTACATAACATGGCATACAGGGGCATATGCTATGCGCCACCTGGGTTCCCAGGGTAACACAAACTGCAGCTTCGATTTGCGGCTGGGTGGGCTTGCCTGCTAAGCTTGTGCATGTTTACTTATCCATCGCTCGTGTTCCCTGTCTCGATCAAGCATACCAACGTTGTGTGCCCCGAAATTGTGCTGAACGTGCAATTTTTAGTCACTCGTAAGCGTGCCGGAAAGCGGAAACATGGACAAAAATTTAACAAAATTTATCGCAATTTTTTCGTTGTGCACTGTTTCGTCGGTTTATTGCGCACCGGTGGCAGAGACGCCAGCGTCGTCGATGAAAGAATGTGCGGAGAAACACAATTTCACATTTGTCGAAGGTCTGTATTGGGTGGACGGACAACCGAGCAGAGCCAGTTTGAGCAAAGAAAACAGAGCAGAGCCATAAAAATCGACTACGTCTGAGCCTAATCGTAAGCCTGAGCCCAAGTCTGGTAAGAAGACTTGGTTAGAAGCCTTTACAGATTAGACCAAACCAGGAGTATAGTGTTTTTACGTTTGCGCAAAGTGGTCTTGCTCGAACTGGGCCTGCTCAACTGTCCTGCGGCGCTGAATCAGAATTGCTTTGAAGCACTTTCATTTGCTTTTTATTCGCATATCGTTCTGGGCCCAAAACTCGACATTGCAGTTGCAGCCAGCATTGCTGTTATGCAACATCACGAGTACAAACTGGTGGAAACGTGCATCTACTACTACCTGAAGAATCAGGCAAAGTTGCGGTCACCAACTGGTTAGTTCGGGGTTCGCACTCTTATTGTGTGGAGCACGTGGTATACACGTTCAACCGATTGAGCTACGCAGGCAACGAGCAGGCGTTAGCACAGGAAATGCCATATCAAGGCTTGGTCGATGTGACGGTGCACGGCGGACGCATTGATGATTTGCATGACGTAAGCGATTTTGGAAAAAGTCTTCAATTTTGTTTTCAATTACAAAAAACAAATTTTTACAGACCAGCAGCACGCTGTCCGATGTCTATGCTGAAGGAAACATTCGAATGGTGCGCTGATGTTTCATGAGTGTTTTCTCGTTATTGTTAATGGACATGATTACACCAATTACCAACTGGCCTTTTACGGTTGCTCCTTTCGTCTGATTTCCGCAGACGAGCAGTGCATCAGGACATCGTCAGTGCCAATGCACCACCAGTGGTCGCTACACGAAAACAGCCCTGCTTGTGCAAGCGTGTGCCATATTTTTTCTCGCTGATTGTAATGAAGGCTGCTTGGGATTAATCAAGCGTTCGACAAAGTTGCGTGATGTTTAAAACTAATTGTCCAACAAATCTTTCCTTTATGACCCCAGGGTTGGAAAGATGACCGTTTGGCGTGGGACCCGAATCAATGGGGTGGATTGCAGCAAATTGAAATCTATGACCCCGATCACATTTGGATACCAGACATCAAACCGATCATTTCAGCTACAGGGTTCGAAAAGTTTGTTGTTTTGGGACATTTTGGAGTGGTTCATAGTTGAAAAGTTGCGGCACTAAAGTTCAACTTTTATTCACAGGAGTCTGACGTACACGCGTAATATCCATGCGGACCACACAGGGCTGATAACGGCCGATGTTCTGTTTGTGTCACAATTCGCGTGCGACACTGATTTCAGCGACTATCCGCATGATAGACATGATTGTTGTGCGGAACTGAGGTTAACATTCTTTGTTTTCTTGACCGTCTTTTGGATGTCGTCATGTTTGTTTGATATTTTGGACTCGGGGACTTTGTGACATACCGTAATCCATAAAGTTCGATAATTTTGACACTGGCGGTGCGCCAGGTCTTCGTCGGTCCGAATGTATCACAGTATACGGTGTTATTAATTATCGTCATCACATCAAATTGTGTTGAAACGTACTGTTTTGAACTGAAATTCCCATTGCATGACTCCAGATCCACCATGTTTGACTCGCGAATCAAGATTTCGATCGACAAATGGAAATCGATCGGCCGCGTGCGTCAACGTCTGGTGCATGAGATATGGAGTGTCAAGGTGGACATTCTGAGAAGTTTACGAATTTGGTAAACGTTATATCTAGATTTCAATTAAAAATTTCAGGGTTTCACCGCTACGGCACCCGAAGACCCCACCACACATCGTTTCAACGAGATTCTTGTGTGTTTTCAAGCTGAGAGGCATTCTGGCACTCTGAAACTCGAACTATCAGCACCCGTGTTTCTGTGTGTGGTGAGCCAAGTTTTTTTGAGAAAATGAATTTTTTTATTTTAATTGTTATGAATTCTTTTTTTTTCATCCACTTCAGGTTGTGGTTCTACTGGCGCCCCTGTTCGGTGATTTGCGTCAACAAAGTTACGTGAAATGCTTTGCGCTGTTGCTGCAGTTGTTGGCGTTGAACTTCATGGGATCGAAAACCCAACTATCGTTCAGCGGAACCACGCCCAATATTTGTGAGTGTTTCTGTATTCAATTCAGTTGATATGAGCAATGGGAAACTTAATGATTGGCCATGCACGACTGAAACGATATCGTTCATGTTGCAAACCCAGGCCGATGAGTCAGATCCGCGCGTATCAATCACCACCAAAATAGAAGACTGAACTTGGCTTTCAAGTCGCATTTCGTCCATTAGCTGCTTGTTTGACAGAGAAAATGTTTCATGGTCCATGCATAAAGACGCGAAGAACATTTGTTTGAACACTTCCAAATCTCATCAAACAGTTAAAAAATAGAAAAAAGGTAGAAATGCCACCGAGCCCTGCGGTGCATCAGGCGATCGTCAGTATTTCATACAGCCCATGTCGCCACGTTGTTACAGATCGTTTCTACGAGTTCAGCATAGTGCTGACAGTCTGCTCGTTGTGCATGTCTGTCGTCCTAATGGCTCTGGGTCGCATGCCACGCAAGGTGCCCCCATCGCACAATCTATATTTGTCGGCATCAGCCTTTAATCGACACATGTGCTGCCACAACCCGGCCGAGGCACCCGGTAGACGTGTGGGCATGTATGCCACCCAGCAGAACAATTCAACGGTTGGACTTGGGGGAACCTTTGCTTGTGGAAGGAAGTGGAAACGGGCTTGTCTAATGTTTCACAAGTGGGCCTGGTCATCGTCAGTGCAAATAATGCGTCGTAACTCTGTTTGAGCCCTAATTGGAGTGCACGTGCAGGGAGGAATCAAATATCCAATGTGAATGCGAGTGGTGCAGCTCATTTCTACAAAGTCAGAAAGGCTGGTCGAGGTTCCGGGCCTCATCAGTTGCGCCAAGTGAGACTCCTCCCCGTTTACAGAATGATGTGCACACTGAATCAGCACCCCCGGTGGAACCGATCGGTGAATACTCACAGGATTGGGCTCAAGTATTCACCGCAGTCAATAACGTGGCGTCACTCACCACGATCACGGTGTATTTGCTCGGAACATTGATATTGATGGCTTGAACTTTTGAATATAAATCCTGTCACAAAATCATTTTATCTGTCGTTATGTCCTTGTTGAAATACTATTGTGCATTATTTTTATTTATATCTTGTCATGGAACAAAACACCAAATTCACATTATGTGCGCGGTTATTCATCTGTTTTTGTTGTCTGTCTATCTCACTGATGATTCTGTCCCGCTATGCCTTGCGCTGCACCTGCACAAATATTATTGTTTCTACTGTTACTTGTTACACCGTTTTATTTATTTCTTGTTTGCTATATTCATCATAAGTTAAAAACTAAAATATATATGAGTAGGGTTGTAATTTGTCCGATAATTTTCCCTTATGTTTCACTCAATAAATGGTTTCATCTATTGTGAGCTCAAAATCGCCTGGTTTAAATCTCATAAATTTGCAGAATGATGATCGATGCGATATGTACAGCTTCTGTATATTTTATACTTTATATGCGAATTTATTTGTAATGTTAATCCTAATAAAGTTTAGAAACTTATCCATCCGACTGCAATGTTCGTGAAAGACCAAGCAACATTTCGCTTGTTTTGCATTACTTCTCAAAGCATATTCCACCGCAGAAGAAGCGAAGAGAAATAATGTACATATTATTAGCGATCACCGCGGCCGGCACTACTCTTGGCTTACAGTTTGAAACCACGCCCGAGTTTATATGGTTTGTTTGTTTCGAGCACAACCAATCTTTGGAACAACTTTAACGTTTAAAATTAAACTAAAACTTTTGTTGACTGACGTCATGAAGCCAAAATTCGGGGAAGGCCCAATATAATTCCCCTATGTAGCTCGAATAGCTCCACACTGGGGTTCTTGTTCCAAAAAAACGTTTGAATAAGCCGTCTGGAGGCATGTTTGCGAACTTTTTTCTACTTTGACCTGGATTCTAAATAAGTCCCCAGGAGACTTATTTAGCATTGTCCAGTCCCAGTGCTTATTTTGCTGCTAATTAGTTGGCATGGGCCAAACATTCCGCTCAACCAACGGCACCGGCTTCAGTTCTGAACCAAACTGCACCAAACGGATAGTGGACGGATGTGACAGTGTTGCAAAAAAGGACAAATATTTCGGAAGCATTCCTCAACAAACCGCAACACGTAGTGGGACTTTTCTCTTATGAATTATAAAGTAAAATACATAAAAAAGGGATCGAACCCGACAATGGCAAATCACTTCTTGTGGCATGTGGGAGCAAATTTTTTTGATCCCTTTCGATTCACTACATTGCTGTTGTTTTCTCAAACTCGCAAGCATGCGCACAGTGCACTTGACAACAAAACCTAACTTCAGATTTTACATCGTGTGACATATTATGAGTTCCTTCCAACGAATAATTTCTCACCTAGTTTTGTAGTTTGCTCTTGCTGTTTCGAACCAGTGGTTTTAAAAAAAAATTTTATTAAAAAAATTTTTTTTAAAAAATCGTTCCAAAAGCTAAAAAAAATTTTTATTATTTCAAAATTCGAAAATTTCTCGATTTTTTTGCTCTAAAAGTGCTATTTTTTGCACAAACATTGCTACTATTGACATCACCTAACCCTACCACGAGTGTATTGGGTGCCGTAATCAGGGTTGGGCAAAAAACGTTTTTTTCCAAAAAATCGTTTTTATCGTTTTTTTTAAAAAAAACGTTTTTTTAAAAAAAACGTTTTTTTTTAAAACGCCCAGATGACCAAAATATGCCCCCAAGAAAATTGGAAAACGCTCATGTTGGGAAGAAAACGTGGTTAAATGAAGTAATTCTATGTATTCTGAGGCAAAATAAACGGGTTTCAACCCTTTCTAGCGAGTTGCTAAGATCCCATATCAGACCCGCATCATGGGACCAACTTTGGCCGGGGTCATCACTGAAAGTCAAACTCCGTATATCGACGTATCTCAACAAAGTAAAAATTGGTCGAAAATTTTTTGAAAAAAATGGGACAAAAAATTGATTTTCCTTGATAATCAGGGTACTTTCCCTGAAAAATCAGGGAAAATCAAGGAAATTCAGGATTTAAAAAAAACGAAAAACGACCCAGGCGTTTTTTTTAAAAAAACGTCGTTTTTTAAGAAAAAACGCCGTCGTTTTTTTTGCCCAACCCTGGCCGTAATCGTTGTTTTGTGGCATCTGGACATAGTGCGCACACTCACAGGGCCTCTCATATGACTACACACGTACATGTGACTGGGTGGGCATTTATTTATCCATGCCCCAGACCCGAAAGGAGTGATTCTATTTTGGATTCACTCTAATTTCACACTATGTGCAGCTTATTTGCATTGGTCGTGTACCTAGACGTCAATAATTTCACCCAAACTTCCCATCCCGAATATCAGAAAGCCATACCATCACTCCCGCACCACCTGGGGAAGGGTACGGGTGTGTACCTGACTATGGTTGGTACTTATCGACCATTGGATAGCATGGTTTTCGTATCACCTGTGCTTTATATACACTTAGAACACATTATGTAACAAAATACCCCTATTTTGTACTTGAGCACTCATTTTTTATCGTGTTGGGCAGATCTTGGCTGGAACAAAAAAAAAATTTTTTAATTAAAAAAAATTTTTTTTTTAAAAATGGGGGTCGAATGAACACTTCAATCTTTGTTGAGACAGATTAGGTACATAATACCAGACGTGGTTGTTGAGTACTCTACGTTGCCTATTGGTGATCGAAATGAAGCGACCTACATAATGTAGTGCCGATAGTCAAACATCTTGTTTGTGCTCGGTCCATAAATGCCAAGACAACAAGCAAATAAAAGGAGTCATTTACAGCTTGATGTCCCAAACGAATCGTTACGACGTTTTAGTCATACTTAACTTTATCGAGCGCAACACATGAAAGTCTGGTACTTGTTGTTGGTGCCAGGGATGACACAATTAAATTATTGTTTGGCACTTGATATACGTGGGTCATTATATTACGATATCGGCGTGACAATGACACCTGCGGATTGAGCAATGGACTTGGGCCTCGCATTGGGAACTACAAGCTGGCACTGATAATTTTCGGACCCATACCCACCCGCTGCAAATATTGCTTTGGAGTTGCATAGTAAAACGCATTGGAAAAAATACTCACTTCGGTCGAGCGTTTATTATCTATTTACTATCTATTACATGATGTTTCAATCAGCATCCAGACTCGTATGTTAGACCTAACAAATGGTATATGTATGCTTACGTTTGTAACGATCCTCACCTGGTGTGGTAAAACGCCACATATTCACTGCGCGACCAAATTGTTGTACACCTTAGATTATGCGAATAAAAGGTGCATTTCAGATCAGCTAATAAAGATCAGTGTAGCTCGCGCACTTGTTCGCTTTCCTCTATCTTTTCAAGCCCAAGATTTGTTGCCGAATATTGTGATCGTTTCCAGCAGGGACGACGATGGGAATTTCAGTCTGTCTCCTCGTTGGCTAATTTGGTTCGACGTCATTATATCGCGCGCGTACTTTGACTTGACGTAGGAAAGTTCAAATTGCAGCCCACCTTGAATTGCATCCGGGCGCTCTATTCGGAAACGTTTCTGAATAGCGCTCGGGGTGGAGCAGGGTAAGATTTTATCAGAAATCAACCAAAGAAATTCTAGTGTAAAGTACATTTCTAATTTCGTTGCCTCACGCATTCTTACAGACGCAGGGAAACTCCCGTTCGAAGTCGAAGCAGGCAACAGGCTCAACACAGTCAACAAGCCACGCAGATGGCTCGTGTGCGTTTCGAATGTTTCAGCCACACAAGCTGTGTGTGTCAGCTGCGTGGCTTGTTCACTGTGTGTTGAGCTTGTTACCTGTCTCGACTTCGAACGGGCGTTTCCCTGCGTTTGTAAGAATGCGTGAGGCAACGAAATTAGAAATTTACTGTACTATGTTCCACATCATGAATTTTTGGATCAGAGTTTTTGTGAATTACATAATGGTTTCAAATTTACAGTGCCACTATTGTGGCATGTTTCAAACTTTGTTTTACCCCTTTGAATTCATTTGCTCTTTTCATCCGTTTGTCCCTTCATTCGATTTCTTTGTTCAAATTTCATTATCTTGCTTCTCCTTTCATCAAACCTCCGCAGCTCAGCATCACACAACTGGCGAGCAACAGGCGAGCATTCGGTGAGAGCATCTGGTGTTGATTGGGATTGGATTCTGAGCTCTCGGTCGAGTCATGGAGATGGAAGTAGTTGAACCAATTCACTCTGCCTTTGCCATTGATGCACATATCCCACCAACAGCACGCCCCACTGCTGGAGAAAATCTGAAGTTATAAGTTTTGTTGTCAAATGTATTGTACGCACGCTTGCGAGTTTGAAAAAAATAACAGATGTGGTCGCAATTACAAGGGATCAAAAAGTGTACCCCACATCCACAAGACATGATTTACCATTGCTCGGTTCGATCACTTTTTGTGTATTTTAGTACTTATTTTTAAAGGCATAAAATCATAACTAAACGGCCTGCACCAATTTCCATGAAACTTGGTATATTAATTGGACTTAGTCCAAAACGCTTACAGGCAAAATATTATTTTCCATACCAGCTCCCTGTCTGAGCCCGGACGGTCGAAAGTTGAAAAGTAGGGAGCCCACCTCCACACAATAAACTTGAAATATTTGGTGCGCTGCATGAGTTCTTGCTATGCCGATTGAATTAGTTTTTTCACAAACGGTTGGGCTTTTATTTGATGCTACATTCAACACGATGGCACTGCCATAGCTCGCGCTATGTTGCCAAGAACACTCAAATTTGGCGGAAAGTTTTTTCAGATGTATTTTTGGCCCACTTTTGATTTTGGTTTTGCTTGCCAGCTGAAACATTGCTGTGTTGTCGCTGTGTGTGCGCTGTGGAATGGCTGCCTTGCGCATGTTGTGGTAAACATTGTGTGAGCTGTGTAGGGTTTTGAAAACTGGGAAGCACAAACAAAAAACTTGATAATTAGAGAATTTTTATTTGTAATTGGCAATTTATTTCATTCACCACAGATGCTTAAAATTATACGAGTAGAAAATCCTAATAAAAAGTGGCCAGGTTTCTGAAACCTTTTAGTTTTTTATTCAACAATTCGGACGTTTCAATAGCTATTGTGCATTGCGGTTTTCGGCACACTGTTGGAGGTTGCTGTCACTCTAGTGTCAAACTTTAAAACAGCCTATTCGTGTCACATCAGCGTTTCAAATTTTTTCAGTTTTTTCACCAGGGGCAAGTTTCAACGTAGCCGTGAAACATCAGGAAGCAACCAATCTGCTCGCCAGATTAGGGTCGAGTAACACGATATGTCCAAACTTTGTTTATATATACTTACCCCCCGAAGATCAAGCGCGGTCGAAGGGTTGTTAACAACCAGTAGCTTTAAGGAAAATTTCCAACCACGTTTTGCGATTTGTTGCGGAGTGTTTCCGAATATTTGTCCATTTTTTGCATCGCGTCATCCATCCACTTGCTGCAGTTTGGTTCAGAGCTGCAGCCGAGCGTGCCGTTGAGCTGAAATATTGTTGGTCCATGTCAACTAATTAGCATTAAAATGCCAAATAACCGGACAATGCCAAATACATAAGTCCCCTGGGATTTGAAACAAATGTCTCAAATAAGCTTCCAAGAGGGCTTAATCGAACGTTTGCCGAATAAGCCCATATACCTCCATGGGGAACTTAATTGGGATCAAAATTTAACAGTTAATTTTGGCTTCATCACGTTAATCAACGAAAATAAATGTTCAAAAATAGCAAAATGTCCATTGATTTCTGCGTCATTATTGCCAAACCTGGTTGCATGTTTCGCATCCGTACTGTGTTGCATGTTTCGTGGCAAGTCTCTTCACACCAACCAAGCATTTGATTGCTTGTGCAGCGTGATTGACCAGTATGAGCACGACGAACAGCACAGTGGGTGACATGATGGCTTTTGGGAGATATGGAAGTGGAGGGTGAGGTGGGAGTAATAATTGTGGAAAATCAGTCAGAAAGGTGAAGAAGGGAATCAGGCGGCGGTATGAAGAAGTCCAGCTGGCAGCAGAAAGTGCCACACATATCAATAAAGTTCTTTCTCTTATTTTGCAATCGGTTGTTAGAATGAGCCTGATTCGTTTCATTGGACGTGCTTGGTATGATCGTGCTTTCAGTCTAGACCGCCACATTAGGTATACTCTGACAATTCTTTTGGGAGAAACTTTTCAAACGCGTTGCCTGATCCGTAAAGCGCATGATGCGTGCACTGGCTATAGCGGTCACGTGACTTCCGTAGCCAGTGCACGCATAATGTGCTTTACGGATCAGGCAACGCGGTTGAAAAGTTTCTCCCAAAAGAATTGCCAGAGTATACAGATTCGGTACATAAAAACATCACTGAGCCAAGGCACATTATATGACCCCAACAAACAACAGGTTTGTGCACCGAAGAAGGTGTTCGTCTTGCTTCTTATGCAAGCTATAGCTGTGCCCCATTCAGTCCAGATCAGGGTTGGGCAAAAAAAACGACGGCGTTTTTTCTTAAAAAAACGACGTTTTTAAAAAAAAACGCCTGGGTCGTTTTTCGTTTTTTTAAATCCTGAATTTCCTTGATTTTCCCTGATTTTTTAGAGAAGGTACCCTGATTGTCAAGGAAAATCAATTTTTTTGTCCCATTTTTTTCAAAAAATTTTCGACCAATTTTTATTACTTTGTCGAGATACGTCGATATACGGAGTTTGACTTTCAGTGATGACCCCGGCCAAAGTTGGTCCCATGATGCGGGTCTGATATGGAATCTTAGCACTCGCTAGAAAAGGGTTGAAACCCGTTTATTTTGCCTCAGAACACATAGAATTACTTCATTTAACCACGTTTTCTTCCCAACATGAACGTTTTCCAATTTTTTTGGGGGCATATTTTGGTCATCTGGGCGTTTTAAAAAAAACGTTTAAAAAAACGTTTTTAAAAAAAACGATTTTTTGAAAAAAAACACGTTTTTTGCCCAACCCTGGTCCAGATATGTAAAAAAGCTGAGGTACATCTTCGGTGCGCAAGCTTAAACAAGTTGAAGTATTCAACATGCATGCCCAAGGTACAGGTGCGCATGAATCAAAATGTCGAGCTTCTCCAGTGTGCCGATGCCTGTGGATGTGGATGACGGGTCACTTGATAGTGCCTCACTTATTACCACGTTGTATGTACATAGATATCTAACTTTTGGTTCAAAAATGTCGGTGTCGGGTACCCCCGGTTGGGTTAAAAAAAGTAAAAATTACAAATTTTTTTTAAAGTTCGCCACTTTTTGGGCTCGGCCAGATAGACCCGAAACCCGAAACCCGAAACATAAATTTTTTCTATGTCCATGTTTCGGGTTTTGAAAAAAAAACCCGAAACCCGAAACACGAAGCATGAAAATCTAAAATGTTTCGACTCACAATATAAATTGTTCACGCTGGCTACAAGTTACAAAACCGAAGCATTTTCTATTATCATGCATCGTGTTTCGGGTTTCGGTTTTTTTTTCAAAACCCGAAACCCGAAATAGGAATAGAAATTTATGTTTCGGGTTTGGGTTTCGGTCTATCTGGTGGAGCCTTCTGTTTTTAAAAATTGGAAATAGTTAGTTTTTTTTTTTTTTTTTTTGTCTGTTTGGGTTTCGGGTTTTGAAAAAAAAACCGAAACCCGAAACCGAAGCATGAAAATCTAAAATGTTTCACTCACAATATAAATTGTTCACGCTGGCTACAAGTTACAAAACGAAGCATTTTCTATTATCATGCATCGTGTTTCGGGTTTCGGTTTTTTTTTCAAAACCCGAAACCCGAAATACGGACATAGAAAAAATTTATGTTTCGGGTTTCGGGTTTCGGGTCTATCTGGTGGAGCCCTTACTGTTTTTAAAAATTGGAAAATAAGTTAGTTCACTTTTTTTATTATTTCACAACTTTTTTGTATTATTTTACCCCTTTTTTCTATAAAATGCATGCTTTTGTGCATATTTCTGCTTGTTTTCTCTCAAAAAATCGCCTGAGGCGCTTGTATTTCGCTTCGGTACAGTGTCATGACAATGTTAGAGAGTTCGTGGCTCTACTATTGAAATAATGTGGCGATCATTGACCGCAGTCAAAATTTTTTGCACCCCCGTTGGTGATCGTCTGTTCATTTCTTTGCCTCTTTTCAGAAATTCATGAAACTCAGAAATACTCTCACGAAACGCTTCTGTTCCATCCTTATAACAATATTTTGGCTAGATAAGCATCCAGTCTTGCACAATAATGCGTCAAAGTTGACCCTTCGTTTAGAAAATCGCGTCTGTTGCACGAGCCAGCGTGCGACGTTGAACTTTGACGTCGAGCTTGACGGTGAGCTTGACTTTGTTCTGTGAATTCCACCCATAATTGGACCAGTGTCAGCGACTGTCACCCAATTTCAACCCGATGTTCAACATAGTACGTTGCTCGTCATGCAGACATGCGTTGGGCTATGTGGGCCGTGTTGACGTGCAAAAAGCAGATACCAGAAGAACACGTTTCAAGCGTAGCACGGGCCTCTTCTAAGAAATGAGGAACAGCATTGCTTCTGCAAACCAATGGCCGTTTGCCAGCCTATAATATTTTGTTGGAAATCTTATTTTCCCTTTAGCTCTTTTTGTGCTATCGGTTTGTGTAGTCTCATCGGTACGGGAGTGTACTCTATTTTTGTAAGCTCAATCTGGAGACTTTTATAAACTTATACTTTTATAGACCGCAAATCTGGTAGCCAAACCGCGTTCTCGCAGCTCAGTTTTCAGAGCAACTGGTTGTCCAGTTATATGGTGGCTGATAGGTCGGAGGTCCGATTCCTTCTCTCGAGCGCATATACCTGAGGGGTGGTGACTCAAGGATCACACTCACATTGAAACTTGTGCCTGATATGCAAGACTGCAGCTGTTGTACATTTTTTCACAAATTGCTTTCAGCATTTTATGGACGTATAGTGACTTGTTTCCGTCGCTGATGGTTAACGTCAAAGTCACTGAATGTGAGTTTCTGCCACGCGTTTCTATATCCAAAAGCAATACGCCGTCATCATTTTAGCCAACAGGCTTTTCAGTTTTTCATGAAGGTGTGCAGGTTTTCATCGAATGTATTTGTTTTTGACCTATATTTTTATTGTAACAAATAGGCAGCGATACCGTGCTCTTTGAACGTGCGTTACAATGATGAGCCCACTGAATGATGCCGCCTTCTGCGGCACAGAAATTTCCCGCGAGAAATGAAAGTGATTTTCCCAACTTTCTCCTTTTTATTGTTAATTTGGTATGTAATACGGTACTTTCCTGATCCCGATAAATTTCCCGATAAACATGTCTCGGTGTGAATGCGATGTTCTACGTTAACTGTAACGTTGCTCATGCTTATTATAGCTTACATTTATTGTGTGGCACAATGACAAAGATTTCTTTGGCTTGGCATTGGATGAAAACAGCAGACAGAACGGTTTCTCCATGACCGGCATACGGCAACAGCGGTATCGATGGGGTCTTTACTCGTATGAAACTGAAATTAAGCTAGCTAGACTCGCCTTTTTTAATCAAGAGCTTCTTTTGAAACACTTCTGGAGACCCCTCTCAGCGTCGCCAAACCCAACGCCTTGTGCTTGAACTCCACACCGTGTCCAGCCCTACATCTCGCCGGACCTATACGTCCTGGCTGACTTCCCCAGCGTGGTTACTATGCAAATATCTGATCGCAAAAAAAACCGGTGAAGTCAGGTTCCAGCTCGAAATCAAAAACCACGCGAAAGTGGGCAGATGAAATTCGAGATCTTTGCTGCTCGTTTCGGCCTGTTTTCGAGTCGTCCTGCACGATATCGCATATTATCCTGTATGTAGTTGTTCGTGGCTGATAACTGCTGTTTGAAAACGAGCAAAACATGGCAATTCATGTTGACGGAAGCATGGAAGCAGACGATCATTGTAACTGAATGAAATGAAATAAAAATTTTGCATTGAACTGCACCCAGATGAATTTGCATTGTGAGTGCAAACGCGTTTTGCTGATTCGCTGATAAGCGCGCACGCTTGACTGCAAAAGCGTGCGTGAAATGCGAGTACGCTAATCAGCAACGCGCTAATGCGCTAACACGCTGACACGCTGCATTGTGAGATCGGCCTTAGGTGAACGCCATTGTGTCACCCCTTCCAACTCAGGCGGCTGAACTGAAAGTTTCGTCCTCACAGCAAAAACGCACGCAAACTGTATGAAGCAAAAAACCACGCAACGACTGCAACGACTACTAATGTTGCGCACTGACAACCAAACTTGGCTGGTCAGACGCTGGTTGCGAGGGCGGATTTTAAGGGAGGCTGCTGGTTGTGATTGTAATTTGCAGAGAACGTTCTGGTGTTGTTTGGTTGCCCGATCGGTTGTTGGATGATTGTACTGACGGTGATTTAGATGGTCCTTCAGCAGTTGCCATGCCACATGTCGCTGTTCGAATAGCTCAACGGATTATCCACCTCCCCACTCAAAGTATGAATTTTGCGCTCCAGCTTGTTGGTCGGTGGACCAATTGCCCTGACCGTTCGATGATCGTCGCCGTCAATAATCCAAAGCACTGATCTGACGTCGATTCAAACATTCGGCATAGATAACAGAGCAACAGAATTTCAAAGTCACCGCTTGGTGCACAAATGTCCGCGGAAGACGAGACAAAGTGGTTTGGAGGCCTGAAGGACACGAGGCGACTCAAGGCGAACCCTCTTGTGCATCTTCGCACCGAAACGCTGGTTGGGAAACTGGACTTCATAATTGAGACAGTTGTGATTTACTAGACTTCACATGGACCATTTTTAGCATGTTCATGGATGTGCTATTGATAGTATTTACAGACTAGAACCGTGTTTTTGTTTATGTGGAGTGTCGTGAGCAGACCATGCTGCTCACGAGAGTTTCAAAGCACCCTGTAATGCAGCAAGTGTCTGGGTCTGAACGAATAAATTGGTTGTGTGTGGTCATCTAACTTCGTTCCGACTGGCGAGGCGGACCTCCTGGATAGATGCTTGATGACCATTCCATATCACCCGCTACCCACACGTGGTTTCCCACCTTTTCTAATCTTCTCTTTTCTCTATCCTGTTTAGTTGCCATGTGCCTTGTCGCATCTGACATCGTTTCGACCAAGTAAAACTGTAACGACGCATAGTATGGCAGCCGTGTTTGTTTGTTTTGGACGTAGCTACATAAGTGCATTATCTCAGAATAGTACTTTTTCTGCAAGAGTTTACAATATTTGATTACTAAGAAACGAAGGCTGTGATACGGTATGTAGTACCTCCTTATATTTTATGGAGTATTCCCATACATGGAAATTGAGAAAAGTGAATTTAGCATAATATTGGGAACGTGAAAGGAAGAAAGAGTAACATAGTTGAAGAAAGACAATAATTATGTTTACCAACAGAGCTATACCAGCAAACCAAGAATTTTTCCGAGCGAGATTTTCCCATATTTGATTACCAAGGAACTACAGTATGTATGTCTGGGTTGTGATACTGTATGTACTTACCTACTTATACAATGGTACCTCCTTACATAAACGTTTCATTGTGGTGTGGTGGATGAACGTTTGCTCTGGTTGCCGGTTACGGTAACCGACTAAATCGTCTAGATGATTGTGTGTAAAGTTCTGCCGATCAGCAAAATATGCACACATTTACTTGGTGGCCGTTATTAGGATTTTATTATTCAATCGGGTTCCTAGTACTTGCGTTCAGAACTCTTTAAACCTTTCAAATGACACTGGGCCTGGCCAAGAGCAATCAGACAACTTTTGAATCAGACAACTTACGGTAGTTATGGTTGTGGTCGATCAAAAAATTACACCTGCCAGGTTCAAAACATTTGTTACGTAATGGACCTTATTCTTTTTTGTACACTTATAGCCCATTACTTGCGCAAAGTATGTAGTTGCATGCTTTATGGAATGACAAATGTTTCAAAGTCTAGGCTCCAGCAAAAAAATAGTGTCGACAAGAATGCAAAAATGTAACAGCGGTGAGTTTTGCCCGTTTCAGTCTGTTTTCACAGATGGGCGAGGTGCCAGGCCTCGTCGGTGCGAACACTTCTGACCAATTGACTTTCAAAAAGGACCTGGAGCAGATGTTATTGCTCAAGTAAAACATCACTGCTGCGCACAAAAGTGCAAACCAGTGAGACAGGGCAACGGGATTGTGCGACGGATGGTCCCAGGACCGTCGCCCTTGGCGTGAGGCTGAGAAGGGCGACGGGTGGTTCCAGTCTCCCTCAAAGATGGGAAAATGGCCCCACATTAAAAATAAACACACAAAACTGGAGTAAGAAACATGACAACACTTCAGACAATACAAGGAAAACAACACAGGCAAGTTTGTAGACCAATCAAAGAGAAACGCATTGCAACGGATAAGGTGCCTGGTGTTACCGTACGTTCTAACAGTGGATTAACGCAATATTAAACTAACCGAGTTCTGTTTTTGCTGCGTGTTGTTTTTGTTTGTTTGATTGCCCACATGATCGTGCCGAGTGAGTCAAATGCCCATGATCAACCTGACATGATTGATTACAATGTGAATCACTTCTATTCTTCCTGAATTTTATTTGTACTGTACCGGCCGATTGTTTCGCGTGGCAAAGTCCTTGTGTGTACATGCCTGTTATGCTCACAAATGCAAATTCTACGAATAACGTTTATTCAGGTGAAAAACTAGTATGCGGAAGTGCAGTTTGCTTGTTTGCGGAAGTGCCTTTTTATCTGCCAACAATGCACAACACAACTGCATCGAAAATACCAGGTATACTCCTTGTATGGAAATGGGACTATCCGTCGCCCATGAAAAGGCAACCCCTTCAGAGGGGCGGATGGTCCCAGTGACCTTTGTGGGACCATCAGTCGCCTTTGGCACAAGGACAATCGGCCACTCTTAAGGGAGTGGGACCATCAGGCATCATACCGGCAACGGGTAATTAAAGCCATACACAATTGGTATCAATACGTTACAAAGATGTAACAGTAGTGAGCTTTGCCCGCAAAATTGGGCAAAGTTGACGAAAATTCAGGTTTTTAGTTGAAGCTTACTCATATTCGATCTTACATAAGATTTTCAGGAACACGTTTTATAGGCTTCTAGATGGTCTAGAATCTGTTAAAAGTATTTCTGATCAATCGTCCTACTGTTAGTGAGGTTTGGGAAGAAAACGATTTTTCACCTCTTGGGCGGCCTCACACTAAAATTGCCGCATGAAATAAAGTTTCTCCACTTTCTCAATTCTTTTTTGTACAATTATAGCCCACCGCTTGCGCAAAGTCGTTGATGCTTTATGACAATGACAAACGTTTCAAAGACCAGGCTCCAGCAAAAAAACTAATTTCACTGGCCTGGTGCCAAACTGACGAAAAATTCAGTTTTTCTGTAGATCCATCGTGGAGCTTTTTTACAGTGTATAGGCCTAACTATACTTCGTTCTCTCAGATAACAAAGAACAAATTCTCGCGCGCTGATTGGCTGTTGAACATACGTGGACCAATCAGCGCGCGAAAATTTGTTCTTTGTTCTCTGAGAGAACGAAGTATAGTTAGGCCTTATCAGATGGTTTGAACCTGGCAGATGCATTTTTTGATCGACGGTATCGTTGGCAAGTTTCGCAAAAAACGGCTTTTTTTCACTTTGTGGGCCACCGTGAAACGACCATCTGAGGCAAAGTTTCACTAAGCAGACGCCTGTGTTTCACCCTTCTTGCCAAGTCAGGTTGCTTGATTGAAACAGTCGCTCTCACATCAACAGCGCACGCAAACTGCGTGGTCTGCGGTCCGCCGCAACGACTAGGTACCGCGACTAATGTGGCGCGCTGGCTTCCTGATTCGGCACGTTTAAAACATTGGTGTTTAGCTTACCCGTTCCAAATTTGCCTTGGGACCACTGCAGCACACTGTCAATATCTTTAATAAGCAGAAATACATGACATAACAATGTCTCTCATCTCACAATTGTAGGTCTTCTGCGAGATTTTCCAATATTTGATAATGAAAAAACGAAGTCTTATAACGGGGCCGATACAATGTGCACTGTGGGTGTTTACGTACACACCTGGTGGGTGAGATATATGTAGATTTTTCATTATTTTGCGTCAACGGGAGCCCTGTCGGCGAGTTATGGTGATCGACGAATGATGGTGAGTAAATTCTACTATCGATGAGCTAAATAATTATATTGCGGCAATTGAAAGGGTTTGTTTCGGGTCTACGCCCACCGTCACACAACACGCGCTTGCGCACTGTGCCATTGCAAGCAGTTATTTTTGACACAACGACGATAAAGTTGATGTGGTACGAAAGCGCTGACAAGCAGGTTCTAACTAGACATGTGGCGTAATGCATGAAGTGGCGCGTTGTGTGGCGTACGCCTGTGAAACAAACCCCTCATGAACATTTCGTTATCATAGTCGGTTTATCAATTCACATTTAGAACTCTTCAAACTTTCCAAACGAGTCTTCGCCCGGCCAGGAGCGCTCGTACAACTTTTTAACCAGCGATAATATTCGCTTGGTCACGTTCGGATTTTACTTCGTCCAAGGTAATTGAAGCAAGTACCCATACTACTCGGTAGCAGGCTGCGACCTTAACTTTTTCAGGGCTGTATCTGATGGTCGCCAATTTTCTGACGGCCTCAGCAATCTTGTGCTACAAAAAGATGCGTCAGAAAAAAGAATATGTCAGCATTTGTGCACTTGCTCTGGCCGATGGCATCCAAGGTAGGCAACGGTCAGTCAACACTTTGAATTCTTTCTCGTTATTAATCCAAGCTGCTGTGCACGTTCAGGTATCGCGGTCTTCTCCGCAGCAATCTATCGAATACCGAAGATTCTGGCCGGAACCCATCTGATCAAAGTGACCACCTGGCACTGCTTGTGGCGTTCACCGGCGCCCATATTTTTTCTGGCCTTCCCTCTTGCTGGTTATGTGTTGATGTTGGTCAGTGTCGATCGTTTCATTGCCATGGCCTGGCCGTTCTACTACTACTCATTGACCACCAAGTTTGCCTGGCGTCTGGCCAGCTTGTTCTACGCAGTATCCATCGGTAGTTTTGTGTACTTGTTTATCTGTGGTCTCACAGCGCCAGACGGGGCCACCTGGCCCGCGATGTGCATGGCGCGCGCTGCTATCGGCAATCCCATCGGTCTGCAGTACTTTGTCTGGTCGCGTCTGGTGCCGGCCACAATCAGTGTCGTGCTGTACGCCATAATCCCGGTGTTGCACGCACATCATGTGCGTAAGGTGGAGGAGGCAGCAAGTGAGCAGGCGACGCCGGGCGACCGCCAGACCAAGCAGCGCCTGGCCATGCAGGAGCAGCACATGCGCACTCAACGTCGCATCACGGTCACAGTGGGGTTGTCGGCGTGCGCCACATTATTGTTCATGATCGTGCCATCCGTGGTGCAATCGTGGTCGGCGGCGTATATGCCCAAATCAGTGCACAGCATAATCGGACCAGCGACGGCGACCATTACGAACTTCAACTCGATGCTCAATATTG
This sequence comes from Rhynchonema sp. JSB1_4, assembly GCA_030248065.1. Classification (NCBI taxonomy): domain Eukaryota; kingdom Metazoa; phylum Nematoda; class Chromadorea; order Monhysterida; family Xyalidae; genus Rhynchonema; species Rhynchonema sp. JSB1_4. The sequence goes on from JASAMV010002180.1 coordinate 85,469, forward strand.
TGTTCTACGCTGTACGACACGGAGACATGCGTCACGCTATGTGGGCTGTATTGACGTGCAAGAAACAGTTGGCGTAAGGCAAACGTCACACAAGAGTAGCGAAGGCTATAACTTTACAGGGCACCTCCAACAGACCGAATAAAGATCTCGGGCAATGATAAAAAACATGTATATTTTATCTTTCGACGTTTCTGGTTCTTCATGAGCAGTGTGTCTCAAGTCTTTTACGAAACAGTGATTCTTTTGGCATCGATGTTTTTTCCGAATAAATAACTGTTCATGTTTTGGTCTTTTTTGTGCCCGTGGTTGTTCCGTATTTAATATTTCAAAGGTCATTTTCATCTGGTACTTGCTTATTATTACAGACGAGTGTGTTAGGATGTAAATGCTGCGATCAAGCTGTCCTTGCAATCGTGGCCTATGACCAAAAGCATGATCTCTATGATCAGCCTTCGCTGGTTTTGTATATATGTCTACCTCTGAACTTGTCATATTTTCATTACAAATGGTCCGAACCGTTTTAAAAGCGACAGTCCATGACCACACCTTTACTTTAGCGTTTTACATGCGTGTTACTGTATTTTTCGGTTGATATTCAAGTTGACCTTTGATTGACCGATTGACGTTGACCCTTGGTTGTATTTACGGTCCTTGCGCCAGACGATGACGTAAGCAAGTCGCCGCAACTGACAAAAATGAAAGGCTTCTCGAGTCGTTGTTCTTGACGTTGTTGCCTATGTATGTATTTTGGTTGGAGCAGTGCTCTCGCTCGTTGTTATTGGCCCCATGATTGATTTTTGTGCCAGCGTAACGTGATTAGGATCCATACTTGGCTTCAGGCTTTAACCTAACACAATTTTCAACAGTGTCACTGCTTTCATATTTTGTTCAATTGGTTGTCAGTAATCTTGTATCAGATAAATGTGAGAAAATCGGCTATGTTTGTTTCCCGCAGTGTGCGTATTATTTACTGCATGTGCGATCGCTGTGCGCCTGTGCTATTCGATATTTTATTTTATTGTGGGATCAACAAAAACTTGTATGTTTACTAACAATACCAGAAATGTGTATCACTGCTTTATCAAACTACACGACACACATAATCAAATGAACCTTTCCCTTTGTAAAAGAAGTGCGGACATTCCCCACCCTGGGAGGCAACAAACCATCATATGGATCTGTGCCCGATCAACACAAAGGGTACCAGACCCCGAGCAAAAAAATATAGCTACATAAGTGTGAATCTCCACGCAGTAAACCTCACTCATAGTAAACGACTGGATGACCAAAAGGAAAAACCCGATTAGAATCTAATTCGCTTGTCTTCGCTGATCATGGTCCATCTTCTTTATCCAATTACAGTGCACATTCTTCATACTGAAGCCCACTGATGACCGACAAACTTTGGTTCCCACTCTGCTTTTAGATCCTCAACTTTTCCACTTTGTGTACTGAGTGTTCCAAAAAAATGAGGATCCCAATTGCGCCATTAAAGACTAAAGAAGGCAGACCGTAGACTTTTCGTTCGTGGAAAGATTCGTCTGACTTTGTATGGTTCTCTTCCCTAAGTTTTTGATTCTCAGTCAAAACTATGTACATGTATGTCTGATGATTCTTTACTCAATTTGACTGTTGGAGTGGTCCTGTGTGAGCTTTATTCGTCAAAGAAAAAATCGATTGCATATTAGAGCATCGGAAGTATTGTTCAGGAAAAAGACATACAGTATGTAAGGCGATAGCTGCATGCTTTTGCTTGTGGTCGCGGGGAATCTTGAAAGCAATTATAGGTAAACTTCAAGTCACAAATAGCACAAAATTGTCATTCCTTTCAAAAAAAATTTTCGACAACATTGTTCCTTATTGCGATACCCACACTTTTATTAGATAATTAGTTTCAAAAGATCTGGGGAATATCATCATTTTTGTCCAATTGTGTTATTGGCTTATTCTGACGTAGTCGCTGCACATCCGCGCATGTTTCGTCAACGCACGCCGGCTGTTATTATTGTCCAAGTGTGTTATGTATTTTCTATCGCCGCGCCATGGCGGCAGTTGCGTGTCATTACACACGGAATATGCGCGGATGCGTGCGTAGACTACATTAGGATTAGTCGTGTGATTTTGCAATGATCAATGGCAAGTCAGTGCATTTGTACAGATCGATCATGTCGCGACAGACAGCGATTGGCCAAGGAGCGCATCGGTACGTGACTTGAAAACGGCAGAACTTGGCGGCGCCGTTCTCTTTCACGATCGGCTGCTCGCACACCGATCCGACAACCTAAAGCCGCGTACAGATAGGGATGGAACTAATCATGTATTTCTGGAACCTTGGACACAGAATGCAAAATAAGTTCCAGAAATAGTTCCATCACTATATATCTGTGTTTGGTGGATATACATAATGCACAACGAAACTGTGCCAAGGTTGTTGGTGGAATTTGTCAAAAAGAATCAGAGAACACGTTTATCTAAAAAAAATTCTAAAAAAGGTGACACAGCTCACGCGTGAAGTTTACTCGACAGTCAGACAGTGTACAGTCATACAGTCAGTGTATTATTTGTGTGAAAATTTGGACTTCTAAAGTGTCGTGGAAATTATACCATAGGGCCATAAATTTTCAACTCGAGCGATAAAGGAACCCAACGCAACTATTCCGCGACTTTTCAGGCCCCGAAGTTCAGGCCCGATCTTTTCAGGCCCAGTTTTTGAAGCCCGGCCATTTCAGGCCCAGCATGTTTGATCCATTTATAGGCTTAGGCTTAGGCTCCAGCCGGCCTGAATCGGCCGGGTCTGAATGGCCGGGCCTGAACCTGTGCCCCGGGACTGAACCGTCGCACAATAAATACAACGTAACAATATCTATAGTTTCCCACTACCGTGCTGGCTGCGAGTTTCCAGCTCTACATACAGTACCTCTTGCTTGCTGCACGTCGACTCCCTGACCAGCAGGTTCAATGCCTTGTTGTGAGCGCCAATTAGGGTGGACTTTTCAGCGCGTATGATTGACTCGACCATCCAGTGATGCGCGGCGTTGTGGTTCAGTTTTTCGTTCACCACTTTCGATGCCAATTTCTGTGATACACCGAGATATGTAAGATATTTCTTCTCAAACTTGTTCGCAAAACAATCGAGTTTCAGGTTGTATTCTAAATTTCCAAATTCGGTGCCACACAGTAAAATGCGCCCCATAGTTAATGTCAAGTTATAAACCCGAACGCTAACCATGCGCGCGGTTCTGAAACATTGCGCGCAGCTGCCTGGCTGGCTGGCAAGCTGCGTGTGTGTCAGCTGTCTGAATGTTTCACAAGTCGGTTTTCGGGTTTAGAACCTGACATTAACTATCGGGCGTACTTTACTGTGCGGCAGCGAATTTGGAAATTTACTATATCAGTTTGAAACTGTCCAGCGTGCAGCGCATAGCACGCGCATTGATTTTGTTTTTTAAGGTTAAAAGATAATTTTAGAACATGAATTACGATTCTGGTGTTTCCATTCCTAGTAAGTTTGGCCCTGCGGGAGTTTACGCCAGGAAAATTTTTAGATGGATTCTTATATATATATATATATATACATAGTCATTGTGCGATCAACAACAGAGAGAGCCCCGACCTTCACCCAATGATAGTGCTTTACCGGCACCAGCCCGTCAGAGTTGGCAGCGACCATTGTCAGCATCAAGAACAGAATAATGATGTGATGCAGCTGCATGATGATGATACGGCCTCGAGCTTTATTTGAACGATTATTTGCCGGAGATTCGGCAGTAAAGGTCGATGATTCAATGGCGCTGCATATGCAGATGGAGGTCAAGGAACGTACTGCTACGGGGGAGGGGCAATAGGCAGTGCATCCAGTAGTGATGATGCAACAGAATCAATAAACGGAAGTGGATCTCCATGCATTTTATGTTGCAGGAAGTAGCCGGTGATAAATCAATCAGTGGGGTTTAGCGACGAAGAGTTACTGTGGGAAAAACGGAGAATAAACGCACATTTCTGTTCTGAATAAACCACTGACCAGTGAATCTTTCATTGTTGTCAAACACGTTTCAAAACAAAGTTCGAACTTCATAAATAATTATTTGATGATTTCAACATGAGCGTTTTGACTTGATCCGGCAATAATGGTCTTGTCCAAATATTCACAACAGCATTAGTTTGAGCAATGTAACATTTGATGCATTTATTCGTTTAGTTTTGTCCATTCATTCAGCCTTCAGTGTCACTTGCAGCTCGCTGAAATTGTCTCCGGTCTCAAAGATCGCTCTCGGGTTCTCTTCGTCAGGGGCCGGTTCGGCGTACTGGAAACAAAGACAAGTCAAAGGGCATGCTTTCAAAGGGGCATGATATTTATGGTAGAATATACAGTATGGTTCAGGGTTGGGCAAAAAAAAATTTTTAAAAAAAAAAAAATTTTTTTTTTTAAAAAAAAAGGTTTTTGAAAAAAATTTTTTTTTAAAAATTTTTGGGGGAACAAAATGTTCTAAAACGTCCAAAAATGGCCTTTTTGGGGGTTATTTTTTGTCATTTTTTCTCAAAGGTCGCAAAATTTTCTTCACAAAATCACCTTTGGGGCATGTATTTGGTACCTAAGATACCCCCAAATGATGTTATTATACCTTCCCGTGATACATGGGACACGGTATGCACGTGCCTACATGGTACTTCGATGTCATACCCCATCAGGTCGGTCATATACGACTGATTCAGCTACCCGACAAGTATTTCTGCAGCTTATATTCTCAATTCTGTGTGGTTTATGAGTGAATCTTGCTTATTCGGCCACAAACTGTTGTGTCTGATACCACAGAGCAGCAATCATTGGTCCATATCAAGCACAGACTGTTGGATCGCACCTAAATGACGTAAACACCCTTGATAAGTGATGCAAACCAAGTCACGAAAGTGACTTGTCAATTAAAGTTGCATTTTTTGGCGATTTTGCGCGTTTTTTAGGCAAATTTGGTAAAATTTCCCCGTATCTCAGACTTTAAAAAAAAATTTTTTTTTTAAAAAAAAACTTGTTTAAAAAAAAATTTTTTTTTCCAACCCTGGTATGGTTAGTATTCTCACCGACCAGTCTGACCTGAATCCGGCAACGTGAAAACCCATAGTTAAGCCGTATTCCATTAACAAAAGCAAATTCCGAAAAATTCCAAATGTACCCCCACCAGAATGTGCAGCAAATCATTCTTCGGTGGTCCGGCAATATGTTGAATTTCGATGGTTGCTATCTGTGTCGGTTCAATGAATCCGAACACTGGCTGCATACGCCAGGTTTGGATGTCCGTGCATTTCAACTGGAAAACAACATTCTGTTATTGAAAATCACGCTTATGTCTCTGGAACTACACACAGAGGGCCTCGAGCACCACAAGCGAGTGAAAAATTTTTGCCCATTGTGTGTAGTTCCAGAGTGCACAAGATCAGTGCCGATCTCTGTAGACCTATCTAACAGCAATTACACGATCTGTCACACGAGATCTCGGGTTGTGGAATAAACGTTCAATCGCTTCAGTCAACTACATACATTCTTTTTTGGTGCACCAGGTCATCGTCAGCATAGGCAACTAAAAACGGGTAAGCGGGTAAACCTTGTAAGCGAGCCGAACGTCATGGCAGTTGTGAATGTCAACATTTATGCTATAAGTCGGTGCTGACGTCATCACCACCGGATTCGGTGTGACCTGCAGGTGGGCCATGATGATGACAAGGTGATGATATTGAATGATTGAAGAAAATGGCAGATTGGTGATGTTTCAGTGCGAATGAAAGTGAATGTGTCGAAGCTCAAGAATATAGTTCTTGCCGATAGCAACAAATCAGTCCCCCTGAGGGCCTATTTCGTACACGTTTCGAATTTGACATTTCAAACATAATTTTCCCAAGTCCTTGTGTTGAACCATGAAACGTTCCACCCAGGGTTGTCTTAGTCGAGAGCATTAGAGGCGAGGGGGCTTAGTGCTGTGGCTAAATGAAGTCGTCAGATCACATTGCTGCTGCATTAGTTTCTCGCGCTTATTTGAAGCTCCCCTGTATTGTTGGTTGATTTGACGAGTGCTGTTTGCCGGGCTTAGTTGACGCTTGACATTGGCTGATTTTGGTATCAATATCAAGTTCAGGCTGAGTTTTGTGTTGGGCTAGACTCAGGCCTGGTTACTTTTAGGCTGTGGTTCTTTTGGCTTGGCTCAAACAAGGTGGTCTTGCTCAATGTCCATCCTCCAGCAACAACCGTACGATTGGCCGAACACGGAAATGTCGGGGTGGATTGTCGTGAGTGAGACACAAAAACGTTCAGTATCATATTGTCGTGCTGATTCATTATGATCATTCGTGATACATACCTGGTTCATGTACAATGTTATGACAAATTTTTAGTATACTGTAGGTAGTTTCTGGAATCATTGAATCGCACACATACAAACAACACAGATCATGCAGCATCATCAATTGAGAGCACCAATACGAGCGTCTTGTATCACAGCAGTGAGTTTATCAGCCAGATCCTGTCGTATGGCTTGATCCGCCACATTCAGTTCGCACAAGCAAATTTCGGATGTCGGGCCGACCGGCATGCATCTGAGGCAGAAATTGATAATATCGTGATAATATTTTTCGGAGTATTGAATTTGACCATCGTTCAGTTGTGCTATATGACAGTTAATAAAGAATTTCACGCTGGTCAAAAACATAATCGTCAGAAAACTGTGGCATCTGACTTGGTAATGTGCAATAGATTCTGTCTAAAATCGGCCAATAATACCCCAATGTCAAACGTCGAGTGACAGCAAAACCGGACAGACCGATTCACCAAATTTGATATGACTCAAAAAAGTCACTCAAAATGTTGCCACCCACACACCTTCTACACAGAAACGCAGCACAAATTGTCCTCGCTTTGTGCACGTTGTACAACGGCATCAAAGTCAAGTACGTCTGGCACACATTATCGCGTCGTAGCAGCCGAACAAACGGTGATGTTTCAGTCAGATACACGGTGAGTGACTCGCATAGATGTTGGTCGGCCAGTTGGAATAGGGATAGACAATCGGACATGGACGTTAGGTGGAGACGGGGACAACTGCAAGAAAATTATGGGTTGATGAATTCCCGATTACCGATACATCTATTATGTCTTCTTGTATCAATGTTCACCTGATTTTGTGCTTCGAATTCCACTTCGAAATTAAAAAAAACTAAACAATACCACCTCAGCCCGTTCTCTGCTGTGCACAAACATGGACAACTGCAGAATACATTTTCTCATCAAATTTCGGGTAGAAAGCAAGAAAAATAGAAAAGAAATTATCGACCCGCTTAGTTCAAACAACACGTAAACATCAACTCGGCCCACTTATGTACTTCTGTCGACAACCGTGCGCGAAATGCACCATCGTCACAAAATGCGTCCACGTTGCCTGACTATCAGGTTGAGTGCTGAATTCATATTCAGTCTTATCACTGTCCTTATAGTCACTTGTCGCATCGAATAGGCCCTTGTAGTATTGACAACACTCGGCCAATTGATGCTTCATCGCACGTATATAATCGGTTTTGTTGTTGTGTGTGAAAGTTACGATCTGACCGGGTGTCGTGGCGGAGAAATCGAGAGCTTCCAGTGCACAGTTGGTTGGTGCATTTGCTGCAGCACTAGCAGCAGATACGTCAAACTGATTGAGGTAGGCATCGAGTTTGCCTGAAAGGAAAGAACAACCAACAATGTCGAAAGTGAAATGTTTGTACGAAGAGTTGTTGCTCGTGGAATCCCATCGCA